>LPNX010418073.1:8242-22074 GCA_001517045.1 Pseudotsuga menziesii | reverse complement strand
GCAGCTTAGGAATCTCTGTACCTTCACCTTTTCTTCCTTAATATAGGGTACAAACCTTAGTAGGTCCAAGAATTTGTTAATGAGCTCTTCCATGTTCATTGAGACGAGTCTTAACTCATAGAATTCCTTGGTATTCCTTTCGTAGTAATTCTCAGATAAGTACTGCTTTTTAAACAGTATTTTGAATTCTTCCCACTCCATCGTCTTCTCCTTAAGTCCCTGTGAGATCTTGAGGTCCTGCCACCAAATACTAGCCTTGCCCTTGAGATTATAAATCGCCATTCGTACCTTCATGTTACTCGAGTAGTTGTAGACCTAAAAATATTTCTTGATGTCTAGCAGCCATGCCTCTACTTCTTCACCTGTCTTTGATTCCCCATCAAAGCTAGTGGGTTTGATCTTCTTGAATTCACCTTCCAGGTGATCGACCTTTATTTTTCCATTAGTTTTGACCTGATTTTTAGAGTTCTGGGTCTCGTTAGATGAACTATCCTTTCCTTCAGCACCTTCCTCCATTTCGGGACCTTTTTTAGTTTCGGTTCGAGGCTCCTTCCCATTGTTTTTCTCCTGCAGACTTTGCAACAGGATTTCATTGATCTCTTGTTGTTTCTCTTGCACCCTTTTTAGCTGTTCATTGTCCGCCTTATAGCTCTGTATCTCCACAATTAAGTGCCTCATTGTTTCCAGTACTTGACTCGCCTCAGAATGTTCTGCTGCTGGTTGTGAAATCGGTGGTTCTTGTTCCAGATTTTCTGGTTGGTTTTCGTTCCCCACCGAAGAGGCCATGACAATTCTTGTAATCGATCAAGACAACAACAACCTACAGGTTCTGTAAATTTTACAACACCCCAGTCCAATAGATGTTAGAGTGCTGTCAAACCTTTTATTTGTATACATATAACATAAACAAGGAAGAACAGGAAATGAAGTGCACCCATCACGCTACAGGGCTGAATCCTTGGGCTCTGATACCATATGTGAACTACCTCCTAGTTTTACCAATTATATATGCATTTTTTTTTCTTTTCTTTTGCGTCTTAAAACTAGACATATACCAATAAAGCCTACTAGAATACCTGAGAGGTAAGGCCTTAGCATTACGAGTTTGTTTAGTCTCATCTATGACTTATTGGTCAAAGGCTGGAATGTAAATTGATTCACGTTTTTTTTTTGTCTAGAAGATACAGAAATAAAAAAAAATTCCAAGTGGAAACCATAACCAGCAGATTGGTACACAGGGTTGATAACTTCACTTACACAGCTTCGGCTGACCACTTTTTCTCCTGATGACAGGTGCTCCAATGTGCTTGGCACCAAGCACTCCTGAGGCCAAGATTTCCAAGGCAAGTCCTCCCAAGAAGACAAGGGTCTAAAGGCTAAATAAAACAAAGCAAGGGACCATCATGGTCCAACAATATACTCGCCCCATGAAAAGGGGGTTGCAAGCCACCTACCTACGGTAATGTGGGTTTTAACCCAAATTTTTTAAAGTGCTGTGATTTATAAGGGTTTTAACCCAAAGTTTTTAAAGTGCTGTGATTTATAAAAATGGAAGAATCGGTCCTGGTGGTCCTTAACCAAAGTCTTTGGTTTAAAAAAAAATCACCGCAGGTGCTAAGGCTAGCACAGGGTTCCCACGAGAGTTCCATGCAGTCATTGGCCACGCGGCGGGCTGATAATCTTCCACAGGAAAGTGGGGATCACGAGACTGACTGTTCACCAACTCACACAATTGGCAGTGAGCTGTCCCCTTGACAAGGCACACACGCTTGAGCTTCATAAAGATACAGTACTTCGTGGCTTTTGGAGGGTTGAAAGGCCTCCCCGAAGGCTCTAACAGTTTAATAATCTGATCAACGATCACAGGGCTGGTACAGAACTACGCTAGGGTATTTCAGAAGGAAAAAAAATGGCACCGGGTCTCGATCCTGAACCCTGGAACCTCAGGTACGCTGATCTTGCTCCGACTAGCTGCATTCCTATCATTTCTATTTCATTCCCTTTTATAAGCCAGCACTTTCTTCTTTAAAGGGTTGTAACCCTGGTAAAAACTCTCGCAGGCAAACGGAATAGGAAAAGGGGTAGCGCGAGTGGTGGTAGTTCCGGTAAGTGATGCTATCATCCTTCGTGGCGAGGTCTGATGAGCTGGTTCGTCCATCAGAGGAGGTTTTCTGCTTGTGTCTGCTTGTAAGGGAAGGGTTTGGGGTTTTTTTTTATGGAGTGCTGGGCACCCATGCCACATTGTGGCAGACTCGCTCAAGATAAAGCTGGAGGTTTGCGAACGGCCATGAGCCTTCCTTACTGTGAAACATCCTTTTTTTAATCACCGGCCGTAAGCCGAGAACCGAGGTTTGGTTATCAAAGGAACTCTCTAAGTTTTTCTTAAATTTATTCCGTGTACATAAATGGACTGTTTACTATATTTAATTCTGGTCTTTTTAATGGCTTTTAAGTGCTGTCTAAAACAGCCCATGGATGGCACTGCCTCAACTGAGGTTTTAATGTAAAGTAATGTGTTTTATCGTGATTCTTAATTCTTTTTATGTTGATGCTAAGTTATGAGTAGCCACCAATCTGCTATCGAGTCGCCTGGGTAGAATGAGCCCAAACCCTACCCTGCTTCGCGCTTTAAAAGGGTTGTTTTGACTGCAAATCGAGGGCAGCCTTAACCTTAAGGGATCCTGTTAAAGCCTGGTACCAATAAAGGAAACCGAGTGAGTTACATTAATAGAGATTGGGCGCTAAGATTATTTAAGAAGATTTCCAGCGATTCATATCGTTTAAACCTAGGGTATTCATGATAGAATCAGTTATAATGGAGTGATAATGATTTCAAAATTAAAAAAAAGGGATGAGCCCTTCAATCTGTTTGGTATTTTATTAACTAGAAGAGTTAGCCTTCTTCTCTTACTGTCCATAGTTTAAAAGCTATTTTCCATGCGTTGCTTTGTTAACTCCTTCCTTTCCATGATCCTTAAAATTTATTGGCTGTCATTGTTGTTTAAATCCTTTGCTATTAACTACAAATGCGAGAATAAATTTTAATTATATTTTTTTTGGCTTTATACTTGGCAAACGTTATGCTTTATATTTTTTTGGCTTTATACTTGGCAAACATTATGCAATTAAAGCATAAGTATTGGCGGCCCTAAATGAGGAGCGGTTGGGGTTTTGGGCCGTAGCGTAATTCAATGTAAACTATAATGGTTCTTTTTTACTCTTTAAATTTATTGACTGTCGAATAAATACTTAGATTTCGCTCAGCGTTACCTCATACATACTAGTTTTTTTTTTAAAGCTCAAGTTCAGATCGCATGTTAAATTTTTTTCCAGTTTATTCTTCAACGCATCAAAAAGAAATCCCCTTGTTTTTTAAAAGAAAAGGCAAAGCTAGCGATTTGAGCTGCCTCTACAGATGGCCAGTATGAGGCGCTATCACATAGAAACTTACAGAGTTATTACCTGCTTTGCTAGTTTTAGATTTTCCTTTTCCTACCAGTTCTAGATTTGTTCAAAATATTCGCCCGGTTGCACTTGGCCTTTGCTGCCTAGTCTAAACCCAATGTCCCCAGGAAACAGTAGAAAAAGAAATAAGGTTCGGTTAAAAAAAAAACAAAACCCAACCAAACAGAATACACCTAATTCTACATAGTCATTTGCATCAGGATTATTTTATTGCTCTCTATACATATAAAAGAATTTTATTCCAGCATCCCCAGGGATTAGCTCTCTTATACATAACAGAATTACATAAACAAAGAATAGACATTACAGCTATTTCTACGTAACAGGATAATAATTAAAATAAACATTTACAGCTACTTCTACGCAGCAGGATTTATATATAAAAATAAACATTTACAAATACTTCTACGTAACAGGATATAAAAATAAACGTTTTCAGCTATCATCTATGTAACAAAATATAAGACACGCATTTACAGTCTTTCATCCATGTAACAGAATATAAATTAAACATTTACAGTGGTCAGAACAAAACCATTTCCTCACTTCATACACCAAACCTGTAATTTGCTGCGCCAACTATAGTGGAAGCACCCACATTCCTCCCAGCCGTAGACTAGTTCAGCTCCCTTGCATTCTAGTCACCCCCGAGCCAAACCTCCAGAAGACATCCGGGACCCCTAACTCCAGGACTCCAACAATTCGATCATACACAGGAAATCTTGCCCACAGCAAGTACTCTCTGCAGAGTCTTCTTGCCCAGCATACTTAGCAGCGTCCTGCCTAAACCGTATGCCCTGTTTTTTCTTTGCCTAGGTCTTTGTACCATTAGCCCTCTCCCCTTCCTTCCCGGAATTCCCACGGCTTAATGGTAATCCCCCTTTTTCAGGGATGTGTCTGTGCTGCTTTTTCTGCACATCTGACACTTCATTAATCAGTCCTGGGAGTTAGCTGGTCCCTGTCCACTCTGTCTTCTGCAGGTTTCCTCTTTTAACCTCGCTGCTTCCACTATACTTGCCACATGCAATTTATAATAAATCAATGTCAAAACTCTCAAGGTATTTATTACATTAGTCCTCCCGGACTCATTGGCTGGGTCATTAACAGCCACATCTTATTATGCTGAATTAAAATTAAAAAAATAATACCATTCAAATAAGAAATTGTCTGGGGGTATTACATCCACACCCCGTTATTTTAAACACTGTCCTCAGTGTTCTCCATTTATTGGTTCAGCAAACAAACTTGGGTATTTTATTCGCATTACGTCCTTTAGTTCCCAAGTTGCCTCCTCGGGGCTAAAGTGCTTCCATTGCACCTTTACCCGAGCGATGACTCGGTTCCGAAGCACCGTCTCTTTCCTGTCTAGGATGCATGCAGGTTCCACCTGGAACTCTCCTTCGGGTTCCACCTGTACCACATTCCAATCGATAATATGAGTTGAGTCATATATATATATTTTTTTAAAATGAAACATGGAAAACATTGTGTATCTTTAAATGAACAAGCAGGGCCAGCTTGTAAGCTACAGGCCCGATTCTCTCTAGGACTTGGAAGGGTCCGCAAAATCTTGGAGCCAATTTCTTGCAGCACCCCAATTTCAGGGAACTCTTCTTAGGTTTGACCTGTAGGTACACGTGATCGCCTACACAATATTCCTTGTGTTTTCTTTTTTGATCAGTGTAATGCTTTTGTCGTTCTTGAGCTGCTTTCAGGTTCTTCTGTACTTCACGAACTGTTTGCTCCATCTCCTGTAACAATTCAGGCCCAATTAGCACGCGATCCACAGGATTATCCCAACTGACAGGGGTATTACACTTCCTCCCGTATAGTATTTCGAATGGACTCATTTTTGCTGAGGCCTGATAACCATTATTATAGGTGAACTCTACCAGGTGCAGGTAGTTTTCCCACTGAGTGGGTTTTTTCATGACGTACATCCTTAACATGTTTTCGATGGTCTGGTTAGTACGCTCTGTTCGCCCGTCTGTCTCCGGATGATAGCTGGTGCTAAAGTTAATTCGGGTTTCTAAACCTGCAAATAAGGATTTCCAGAAGTTGGATGTAAATTTCACATCCCTGTCTGATATTACTACCTTTGGTGCACCATGTAGTCGGAATATTTCTTTTAGAAATATTTCAGCGATATCAGCTGCCTTATGCGTGTATTTTATTGGAATAAAATGAGCAGATTTGCTTAATTTGTCCACCACCACCATGATAGAGTCGTGCTGCTTCTGTGTTTTTGGCAGACTAGTGATGAAATCTAAGGATATGATCTCCCATTTCCATTGGGGTATCGACAGAGGCTGCAACAATCCGGCTGGATGTCCAAATTCTGTCTTAACTTGCTGGCATTCTATGCATTTGGACAGATATTCAATTACATCAATTTTTAAACTGGGACAAAAGAACTGCTTCCTCAGGGCAGTTACCATTTTTTGGTAACCTGGATGGCCTGCAAAAGGAGGTTTGTGCATCTCATTCATGATAAACAATTTGACTTCTAACACATTAGGTATGTACAGCCTATTTTTAAACCAAATAAAACCTTTTTCATCAATCTTAAAAGCTGCCCTGTCCAGTTTTATCTCGGGATTCTGAATCTTACTGAGTAATTCAATGTAGTTACTGTCCTGAGTGCTTGCTGCCTTGACCCTATCCAAGAGGTCACTCTTGGGCTCACTCGAGGTTAAATTACTAATAACATGAGTCCTTCGACTCAAGGCATCTGCAACCTTGTTTTCGTTACCTTTTATGTGCTTTACCTCGAAGTCGAACTCGCTGAGGAAGGCCAACCACCTTGCTTGTTGTGCGTTTAGTCCAGACTGTGTGAACAAATTTTTCACACATATGTTATCTGTTAGTAGCAGGAATTTCCTTCCCAGCAGGTAGTGCCGCCACATTTTTAGGGCGTGCACCACGGCGGCCAGTTCTAAATCATGGACCACATAATTACGTTCATGTTCTTTCAACTTGCGTGACTCGTAACAGACTACATGTCCTTTCTGGGATAACACCCCTCCTACTCCTTCCAAACTAGCATCAGTGCAGACAGTGTAGTTTTTAAGAGGATCAGCTACTTTTAGGACTGGGGCCTTGGTCAGTAACTCTTTAAGTTGGTCAAAGCTTTCTTGACATTTGGAGGTCCAAGTGAACTTCACCCCCTTCTTCTGTAAGGAAGTGATGGGGTAAGCAATTTTGGAAAACCCCTCGATAAATCTCCTATAATAGCCAGTGAGTCCCATAAATGACCGGATATCAGCCACGTCCTTGGGTACTGGCCAGTCGGATATGGCTCGTATTTTCTTGGGGTCCACTGCAATTCCCTCCTCGGATATGATATGTCCCAAGTACTGGATCTCAGTCTTAAAGAATTCACACTTCTCCGGTTTGGCATATAGTTGGTGCTCCCTTAGGGTCTGCAATACTGTCCTCAAATGATGCTCATGCTCTTCTTGGTCTTTTGAATAAATCAAGATGTCATCGATGAAAACCAGTACAAACTGATCGAGATACTTGTTAAAAATGCCATTCATCAGGCACATGAAAGTGGCAAGGGCATTGGTTAAGCCAAAAGGGATTACTACAAATTCGTAGTGTCCATAGCGGGTTCAGAAAGCGGTTTTGTTTATGTCCTCACTCTTTATACGGATCTGGTGGTAGCCAGAACGCAAATCCAGCTTAGAAAATACCCTTGCTCCTCCTACTTGATCGAACAGGTCATTGATTCTAGGCAGGGGATACTTGTTCTTTATGGTTACCTTGTTTAGGTGTCGGTAATCAATACATAGTCTTAAGGTCCCGTCCTTCTTTTTAACGAACAAGACCGGCGCACCCCAGGGGGATACGCTAGGTCTGATGTACCCTTTTTCCAACAGTTCCTGCAACTGAATCTTTAGTTTAGTCAGCTCTGGGATGCTCATCCGATAAGGCACCTTTGATACTGGTGCGGATCTAGGTAGTAATTCGATAGAGAAATCAATCTCCCTTGGAGGGGGCAGGCCGGGTATCTCTTCAGGGAATACATCAGGAAACTCTTCTAGGACCGGGTGTTGTTTTAGAGAGATCTGGTTTTCGTTTAGGAGTAATTTAGTAACCTTAACAGCAAAGAGCTTACAGCCCTTTCTCAGGCATTTCTTTAGCTGCATGGCTGAAATTTGTCTTACCGAGACAGGTTTGGGCAACCCTCTTACTGTTCAAAGGACTTGGTCTTCGGCAATGTAGGTAAAGGTCTTTTCATAAGAGTTCAACACTACTTTGTTCCTTTCTAACCAGTCCATTCCGATGATCATGTCATATGATCCCAAGGGTAAGATATTTAGGTCGATTTTGGTTTTATGGTCCTGCAGCTGAATTTCACAGTTAGTAACGTAATCTGTTACCTTCCTTTTTGCCCCAATGGCCAACTGAACCCACCAGGGTCTTACATGGTTTTCTCTAACTAGTTGGCAAAGTTCCACTATCCTTGGAGAAATGTAACTCAGTGTGGCTCCTGGATCAATTAACACAGATATAGTATGGTTGAAAACAATACCTTCAATTTCCACAATAGTAGACTGATGGTCAGCTTGTCGGTCTTCTAAGGCCGTATTAATGCAGTGGTAACTCCTACCAATATCCCCAACTCTCGAAGCTTCTTGAATGCTGTGCAAGGTATTACTGGCCCCCGTCAGGCATGGGAAAAATCTCTTCAAATGGGGTCCATCACATTCCCAGCAGGTCAGGGGTCCCCTGGGTGCCCCCTCAGTCCCTTTCACCCCCAGACTGGTTGGTTTTGCATATCTTGGCGGGGGTGGTCCAGTCTTTGTGTAAGGGCTTCCTGGAGTATTCCTCTGGTTGTTTTTGTGTGGTGATGGTCTGGACCCCCTTTTCTGCTGGCTGAACCTTTCAGGTTTCCTGTCTTTCCATGTTCTGAATGAGTCGTTCCGCTGTTTGTACTGCTCATAGCACAGTCGAGCTTTCCTTAGTGCCTCATCCAGAGTCTTCAGGTTGTCGAATTCGATTCTTTCCTTGTAAGCTTGCGGCAAGCAGCTTAGGAATCTCTGTACCTTCACCTTTTCTTCCTTAATATAGAGTATAAACCTTAGTAGGTCCAAGAATTTGTTAATGAGCTCTTCCATGTTCATTGAGCCGAGTCTTAACTCATAGAATTCCTTGGTCTTCCTTTCGTAGTAATTCTCAGATAAGTACTGCTTTTTAAACAGTCTTTTGAATTCTGCCCACTCCATCGTCTTCTCCTTAAGTCCCTGTGAGATCTTGAGGTCCTGCCACCAAATACTAGCCTTTCCCTTGAGATTATAAATCGCCATTCGGACCTTCATGTTACTCGAGTAGTTGTAGATCTGAAAATATTTCTTGATGTCTAGTAGCCATGCCTCTGCTTCTTCACCTGTCTTTGATTCCCCGTCAAAGCTAGTGGGTTTGATCTTCTTCAATTCACCTTCCAGGTGATAGACCTTTCTTTTTCCATTAGTTTTTACCTGATTTTCAGAGTTCTGGGTCTCGTTAGATGAACTATCCTTTCCTTCAGCACCTTCCTCCATTTCGGGACCTTTTTTAGTTTCGGTTTGAGGCTCCTTCCCATTGTTTTTCTCCTGCAGACTTTGCAACAGGATTTCATTGATCTCCTGTTGTTTCTCTTGTGCCCTTTTTAGCTATTCATTGTCCGCCTTATAGCTCTGTATCTCCACAATTAAGTGCCTCATTGTTTCCAGTACTTGACTGGCCTCAAAATGTTCTGCTGCTGGTTGTGAAATCGGTGGTTCTTGTTCCAGATTTTCTGGTTGGTTTTCGTTCCCCACCGGAGAGGCCATGACAATTCCTGTAATCGATCAAGATAACCACAACCTGCAGGTTCTGTAAATTTTACAACAACCCAGTCCGATAGATGTTAGAGTGCTGTAAAGCCTTTTATTTGTATACATATAACATAAACAAGGAAGAAAAGGAAACGAAGTGTGCCCATGAGGCTACAAGGCTGAATCCTTGGGCTCTGATACCATATGTGAACTACCTCCTAGTTTTACCAATTATATATGCATTTTTTTTTCTTTTCTTTTGCGTCTTAAAACTAGACATATACCAATAAAGCCTCCTAGAATACCTGAGAGGTAAGGCCTTGGCATTACGAGTTTGTTTAGTCTCATCTATGACTTATTGGTCAAAGGCTGGAATGTAAATTGATTCACGTTTTTTTTTGTCTAGAAGATACAAAAATAAAAAAACCTTCCAAGTGGAAACCATAAACAGCAGATTGGTACACAGGGTTGATAAATTCACTTACACAGCTTCGGCTGACCACTTTTTCTCCCGATGACAGGTGCTCCAATGTGCTTGGCACCAAGCACTCCTGAGGCCAAGATTTCCAAGGCAAGTCCTCCCAAGAAGGCAAGGGTCTGAAGGCTAAATAAGACAAAGCAAGGGACCATCATGGTCCAACAATATACTCGCCCCATGAAAAGGGGGCTGCAAGCCACCTACCTACGGTAATTTGGGTTTTAACCCAAAGATTTTAAAGTGCAGTGATTTATAAGGGTTTTAACCCAAAGTTTTTAAAGTGCTGTGATTTATAAAAATGGAAGAATCGGTCCTAGTGGTCCTTAACCAAAGTCTTTGGTTTAAAAAAAAATTACCGCAGGTGCTAAGGCTAGCGCAGGGTTCCCACGAGAGTTCCATGCAGTCATTGGCCACGCGGCGGGCTAATAATCTTCCACAGGAAAGTGGGGATCACGAGACTGACCATTCACCAACTCACACAGTTGGCAGTGAGCTGTCCCCTTGACAAGGCACACACGCTTGAGCTTCATAAAGATACAGTACTTCGTGGCTTTTGGAGGGTTGAAAGGCCTTCCTGAAGGCTCTAACAGTTTAATAATCTGATCAACGATCGCGGGGCTGGTACAAAACTACGCTGGGGTTTTTCAGAAGGAAAAAAAAAATGGCACCGGGTCTCGATCCTGAACCATGGAACCTCAGGTACGCTGATCTTGCTCCGGCTAGCTGCATTCCTATAATTTTTATTTAATTCCCTTTTATAAGCCAGCACTTTCTTCTTTAAGGGGTTGTAACCCTGGTAAAAACTCTCGCAGGCAAACGGAATAGGAAAAGGGGTAGCGGGAGCGGAAGTAGTTCCGGTAAGTGATGCTATCATCCTTCGTGGCGAGGTCTGATGAGCTGGTTCGTCCATCAGAGGAGGTTTTCTGCTTGTGTCTGCTTGTAAGGGAAGGGTTTGGGGTTTTTTTTTATGGAGTGCTCGGCACCCACGCCACATTGTGGCAGACTCGCTCAATATAAAGCTGGAGGTTTGCGAACGGCCATGAGCCTTCCTTACTGTGAAACGTCCTTTTTTTAATCACCGGCTGTAAGCCGAGAACCGAGGTTCGGTTATCAAAGGAACTATCTAAGTTTTTCTTAAATTTATTCCGTGTACATAAATGGACTGTTTACTATATTTAATTCCGGTCTTTTTAATGGCTTTTAAGTGCTGTCTAAAACAGCCCATGGATGTCGCTGCCTCAACTGAGGTTTTAATGTAAAGTAATGTGTTTTATTGTGATTCTTAATTCTTTTTATGTTGATGCTAAGTTATGAGTAGCCACCGATCTGCTATCGAGTCGCCTGGGTAGAATGAGCCCAAACCCTACCCTGCTTCGCGCTTTAAAAGGGTTGTTTTGACTACAAATCGAGGGCAGCCTTAACCTTAAGGGATCCTGTTAAAGCCTGGTACCAATAAAGGAAACCCAGCGAGTTACATTAATAGAGATTGGGCGCTAAGCTTATTTAAGAAGATTGCCAGCGATTCATATCATTTAAACCTAGGGTATTCATGATAGAATCAGTTATAATGGAGTGATAATGATTTCAAAATAAAAAAAGGGACGAGCCCTTCAATCTGTTTGGTATTTGATTAACTGGAAGAGTTAGCCTTCTTCTCTTACTGTCCATAGTTTAAAAGCTATTTTCCATGCGTTGCTTTGTTAACTCCTTCCTTTCCACGATCCTTAAAATTTATTGGCTGTCATTGTTGTTTAAATCCTTTGCTATTAACTACAAATGCCAGAATAAATTTTAATTATATTTTTTTTGGCTTTATACTTGGCAAACGTTATGCTTTATATTTTTTTGGCTTTATACTTGGCAAACGTTATGCTTTATATTTTTTTGGCTTTATACTTGGCAAACATTATGCAATTAAAGCATAAGTATTGGTGGCCCTAAATGAGGAGTGGTTGGGGTTTTTGGCTGTAGCATAATTCAGTGTAAACTATAATGGTTCTTTTTTACTCTTAAAATTTATTGATTGTCGAATAAATACTTAGATTTCGCTCAGCGTTACCTCATACATACTAGTTTTTTTTTTAAAGCTCAAGTTCAGATCGCACGTTAAATTTTTTTTCCAGTTTATTCTTCAACGCATCAAAAAGAAATCCCCTTGTTTTTTAAAAGAAAAGGCAAAGCCAGCTATTTGAGCTGCCTCTACAGATGGCCGGTATGAGGTGCTATCACACAGAAACTTACAGAGTTATTACCTGCTTTGCTAGTTTTAGATTTTCCTTTTCCTACCAGTTCTAGATTTGTTCAAAAATTTCGCCCGGTTGCACTTGGCCTTTGCTGCCTGGTCTAAACCCAATGTCCCCAGGAAACAGTAGAAAAATAAATAAGGTTCGGTTAAAAAAACACAAAACCCAACCAAACAGAATACACCTAATTCTACATAGTCATTTGCATCAGGATTATTTTATTGCTCTCTATACATATAACAGAATTTTATTCGAGCATCCCTAGGGATTATCTCTCTTATACATAACAGAATTACATAAACAAAGAATAGACATTACAGCTATTTCTACGTAACAGGATAATAATTAAAATAAACATTTACAGCTACTTCTACGCAGCAGGATTTATATATAAAAATAAACATTTACAGGTACTTCTACGTAACAGGATATAAAAATAAACGTTTTCAGCTATCATCTATGTAACAAAATATAAGACATGCATTTACAGTCTTTCATCCATGTAACATAATATAAATTAAACATTTATAGTGGTCAGAACAAAACCATTTCCTCACTTCACACACCAAACCTGTAATCTGCTGTGCCAACTATAGTGGAAGCACCCACGTTCCTCCCAGCCATAGACTAGTTCAGCTCCCTTGCCTTCTAGTCACCCCCGAGCCAAACCTCCAGAAGACAGTCGGGACCCATAACTCCAGGACTCCAACAATTCGATCATACACAGGCAATCTTGCCCACAGCAAGTACTCTCTGCAGAGTCTTCTTGCCCAGCATACTCAGCAGCGTCCTGCCTAAACCGTATGCCCTGTTTTTTCTTTGCCTAGGTCTTTGTACCATTAGCCCTCTCCCCTTCCTTCCCAGAATTCCGAGGGCTTAATGGTAATCCCCCTTTTTCAGGGATTTGTCTGTGCTGCTTTTTCTGCACATCTGACACTTCATTAATCAGTCCTGGGAGTTAGCTGGCCCCTGTCCACTCTGTCTTCTGCAGGTTTCCTCTTTTAACCTTGCTGCTTCCACTATACTTGCCACATGAAATTTATAATAAATCAATGTCAAAACTCTCAAGGTATTTATTACATCAGTCCTCCCGGACTCATTGGCTGGGTCATTAACAACCACATCTTATTATGCTGAATTAAAATTAAAAAAATAATACCATTCAAATAAGAAATTGTCTGGGGGTATTACATACAAGAGGGATGTTACAGTTCCAAATCCATGTCCATCATTACATAACAAGCAGCATAAAAATAATTCACATTTAATCCATTTCTATTTTTACTTATGACAAGTGAAAGTGTCCAATTGAATCCATAGATTATATGAAGTGGCAATGACCTTACAATTAAAACTAAAATTATCACATCAAAAATAAATAAATAAAATCTTCTAGAAGTTGAACGATTGAATCAAAATTAAGAAACTTACAAATCTTCTAGATTAAGTTTCAAAATCATATCCTTCATTTCACTCAAAATCAAATCTCAAGAGAGGTTAGGCTCTTGGACTAACAATAACCTTCATGTTGTATCAATGTTTAGAATTTGAACCAAAATCCATGGTCACGACCAAAATGTAAACACCCATACTGTTTCTTATAACCGGTTCATACACTTACAAAAAATCAACATTAAACTTCCTAAACAAAATTCATTGTAAGAAAAATGTTCTACATAACTTAAAAACAATTATCCTAAACAAAATCTACAACATGTTGAGCTGAAGTCTCAAAAACCCTCAATACACACAAAAAAAATATTCTACAATACAAGTTTTTACTTACAAAATTTACTCTAAAAAGCAAATTGTTACTTACATAAATCTACCCATGGTGCTTCCACT
>LPNX010418069.1:3282-27222 GCA_001517045.1 Pseudotsuga menziesii | reverse complement strand
CATTATATAGTTGAGGAAGACCCCAACCCCTTGAAGATCAATGGCCAAGATTAGATCTAGATCTAGATTAAATCTCCACCACTAGATCTAGGTATTTGACTTCAATCCATGGCTTGATCCATGCCTTAGGCAATTTACACCCTTAGATCTAGGTTAAAACCAATTGAGAGTCATCCAAGGGCCAAGAATGGAGCATCTTTACAAGCCTTGGGCCCACTTTACAATGGCGCCCCCTCCATATTTAGCGCCTCCTCCACCAAATGTGGCGCCTCTCTTGTGCTAGCGCCTCCTCTAAATCGGTAGCGCCCTCCTTTAGCATGTGACGTCCTCCTTTACAAGTGACGCCCCTCTATATTGAGCTAGCGCCCTCCAAATGTGGCGCCTTCCTCCAAAATGGTAGCGCCCTCTATCATATAGCGCCCCACCTTTTATTTGGTAGCGCCTCCATTTTACACTAGCGCCCCCACTATCCAAGTGATGCCTCCACTATATGGTAGCGCTCCACTATTTTATGGGTTTAGCACCACGTCTATGCCTTGTTATTCTTGGACGCCCCCTTTAGTGAGGGTTTTGGTACCACTTTTATCTTTAGAATTCCTCTAACTTGGCTTTGACTTTAGCCTTTGCTCCAGGATAGATATTTAACCTTTAGACTTAGGCTAAAATTTAATCCACCTTAGATTTAATTCTTCACATTAATATTTTTAAATTTTTCCAATTTTGACTTAGGAAAAATTAAAAATAAACTTGAAAAAATCATATCTTGGCCATGTGGGGGTGGAAAAATTTGAAATAAATTTTCCTAGGCTTAGCAACCCCCAAACAAAATTACCATGGCATTATTTGATTTTTTCCTTCAAAATCAAATAATATGAATTTTTGACTTAGGAAAAGTTAAAATTTCCCTAGGGGATAGACCCTTCCTGACCAAAATTGGTCTATCTCTTCAACCACTTATCAGAATGACATGGAACTCGAAGCAGTGGCTTAGGGGGTTTCATAGCAATTTACCTTGCATTCATAGCCCCTATTACAAAGTTCCAGTGCTTGAGCAATTACATTATTACATCAAAACTTAGTTAATTAATCACCAAGGGCTGAAATTAATTAACTAGGAAAAAATTAATAAAAATACAACAACATAACGAAACTCCGCAAGACTCTATACAAATGTCTAGCATGGTCACGAATAAAATTTTGAACCCTTAGCCACCCCATGGACTTGACTGGTAGAACGCCCGTCACCACTTTGGAGTATTTTGAGTGAAAAATCAAACCAATTAAAATCGTTTACACAACAAGATTAATTGGAAAGGGAAAAAACACTCGATGAGGGGATTTCCCTAACAACCAGTTCCATGGTGTGGCATCCATATCATATGACCCACACTAACACATATAATTACATTAATTTTCCCACGCAGGGGAGCGGACATTTCGTTTTACAAAGGGGCAATTGCCCTGCAGAAGCGAAAAATCCTCAGATTTTTCCAAGGTACAAACTACACAATTATGTACATCTTCAATGTACATGGAGTTGCCACCTAGTTGAAATAGGTGGGCAACATCTGGCTCCAACTTGGGGACGTGTGTTCGATCATCGGAGAGCATACGAAAACTCCAGACTCTGCAACCACAAATTCTCACCAATAACCAACATAAGTCCTCATGTAGAAACCAATAAATAATCAATAATGAATAAATGAAATGACTATACAATGATCATACATATATGCATAAATAATTTCAAAGAATGAAATAATACAAAATTGTTAAAAGAATGCAAGGAAAAGGGTTAGAGATACATTACAGAGAGTGTCCCTTAAGACACTAACTATTTATCTTTTTGAAGAAAAACCTGATTTGTGGCTCGTTTGACCCTTTCTTGTTTCTTGTGACCTTGATAGTGCCTCACATCTTTGAAAATTTGCCAAAAGTCCACACTATCAAAAAAATGCTCATGCCATATTTTATTAACTTCCTTAATTCTGATTCCATCCTTTATATTTTCTGGGAAGCTAACAAAAATAACATGATCCTTTACACTATGTACACTGTCCACATTTTGACAAAGCACTAATTCATTCTGGCATGCCTCGACTGTCTTTTCTTCTAAAACATTCTGAAAATGATCTGACACTTTACTGACTTGGGGAGAACTTACTAAAGCCTTGGGTGGCTTATCCTTTTGGGCTGGAAGCTTTACACTCTCTGCTACGGGAACCGATATTTTTACATCACTGATCCAACCCCCTAAATCCATACTCAAATTATTACTTGAAAATACATTTTGTTTAGGGGTAAGTTCATGGTCACATGTTTCTTCTACTTTGTCCATATTTCTAGTCATGCAAACCATGTCCTTTCTATCTTCTACTGAATCCAATAAATCCTCATTATTGTTAAACACACATTCATGACCAACCATATTAACCTGTTCCATTCTTTCTCTAGCTGTTAACTTTTCCTTTATAATCTGAAAGAAAATGGGACAAGTCCCTTCCTCATGTGAATCATCACAAGCCCTACAGTAAGGGATTACTGGATCATCAAACCAATTGTTTGCTTCCATAGGCTCTGGAGGTCTTTCTTGTTCTTGATAAGGGGGTCCTTTAGGGAGACCCTTTTTCCATCTATCATTTGGCTTATGATTATTACCTTTATCTTTTTCCATGGCAACTATCTTATTATGCAATGCTGTCTGGTTTGCCTGCATGGCAGCTATCTGATTAGCATGATTCAATTCCATTTGTTTAATCAATTGGGTGAGCTTATCTATGGAGTCACCTTGAGATTCTTGGTTTTGAACTTTCTTAACTTCCTTTGAAAACCCAACAACATTTGATTTCCCTAAATCTTGCATATTCTTATCTATTTTAATGGCTTTGTCTTATGCCTCCCTAACATTTGTAGGCTCTTTATCCCTTAGCTGGTATCTCATTTCCCCTTCAAAAGCTTGAATGTAGAAAATTAAGATGGCCTTTTCAGGAGGCTTAATATCTTGAGGGAGATTCTTAACCAATTCATTAAATCTTCTGTTAAATCCTTCCACTGTTTCATTATCTTCCTTATGGATAGAGTGCAAAGCAGTTAACAAGGAATGGTGATCCCTCTTATCTCCCCATTTATCATTAAAAGCTTCAATGATTCCCTTAAGGTATTTAAACTTGTTATCATCATGTTCCATAAACCAATCAATGGCCTCTTCCTCTAAGGACAAAACAAAGAGTTTCATCTTCACATCCTCATGATTGTGTGCCATACACCATCTTGCAATACATAAATTGAAATTTCTGATGTGGGCTTTAGCACTTGCAACATTGTCTCCTTGAAAAGAAGGCAACTTATCTATAGCTTTTTCTGGAACTTCATGAGGGTAACCAACAATTTTAAAGAAATCACATGGTCTATAATAATTATTCATTGTTCAGGTTGGTTTACTTAGATAAACCACGAAGGCATATTAGAAATTGGCTTCTTCTCCAAGACTTGTAAAGATTCTACAGGGAGCAAGTTTGTTCAACTTCCTCTAAAAGCCTTTTTAGGATCTAAGAGGGAGCTAAGCAAACCAAAGGGCTCCATGTAGAATAACATACTATATATTTTGAAGTGGAGTCGCCACTTGGAGAACAAGTAAACTTCCAATATGGGTAAAAGAAAGAAAAATAAATAAAAAATAAAAAATAATTTTTTTTTTTAAGGTTATTCCAAAATTTTTATTAACACTTTAAAAACAAATTAAATTGAATAATTAAACAATTAGATCCTAAATTACTTAATTAATGTCAAGACCAAGGACAAAAGACTTGTCCCCGGCAACGGCGCCAAAAATGTTGCCGCCTAATACACACTTTATGACATAGGAAAGTCTCCAACCCGCTTTGTGTGTCCTTGGGGGCAAGCGAAAGCTAGGGACCACTATCACCACAGTCCACAACTCCTCCATTTAGGAAACATCCAAACAGAGCCAAGGAGAGTAGTCCCTACAAGAAAACTAAGTTCCAGATTTATTAATTAATTACAAACTAATTAAAGGGATCTTTTATTAAGATTACAAAATTACAAGACCAGTGCCTAGATTAAATGGAGTCAAAAGATTACAAGTTACAAACTTACAAAAAGCATTAAGAATGATTATCCACAGTTGCCTAAGCTAAGCAAGATCTACAAATTACTAAACAATATGATTACTTAATCAAATGAATTAAAGATGCCACCACAAGAGTTTGCGAAACTGAAAGAAATACTTGCAACTGAAAAGTGAAAAGCTTGCAGTAAAAACCTTGAACAGCAAGGCAAAGATAAATAACATTAACCTGTGTTTGTAGGACGTTTTGCAATGTCTCTTATAACTTTTAATGAATTTTATTAGAGTTGAAATCTTTGATTAAGTCTTAGAACCGGTGGTGTGACTACCCCAATCCAGTATTTCTCAAGTCAAAGAGGGAATGCTGTTGCGCTCAACAAAGTGGGAGCAAAGCCCACTCGTAGTTCACAGGTCAAACCCCAATGCCCCAGTGCTCAACAAGGATGACGTAAAACGCCTAGAGACCCACCACGGTCTACTACCCCAAGTCACCTCTGAGGCACTGTTTTTAATCAACAGAAAAATTACTAGATGGATGCCTATTAAACTAAGACTTCTCTATCCCCTGTCGTATCTCGTGAGTACCCCGAAGGGTGATAACCGAGTAGAGGAGCAGGAAATAGTGAAGTTGTTGTTGGTTAATTTTAGAAATAAATTTTAGTCTTGGTGATTAGCATGCAAGGTAAATTTTAAGCTATCAACAAGATCAACCAAGCGGTATCCCTTATGGGAGGTGCTGGTACTTGATCTTGGACTGAAAAATGAAATGTGAAAGATTGTAACAGAAAAAGAAAGAAAATTGTTTTAATTAACTAAGTCCCCACTTCTCCTTCTTTTCATATCCAACTTGAAGTCCCTAAAGGGAGATGACAAGTGGGTAGAGGATACACAGGATAGGTGGGTTGTATGATTACTTTTTTGACAGAAAATGAAAATTAAATCTAACTACTTTGAACAGAAAATTAAAAGGAAAAACAACTAACTAAAGCAATGTCCTAACCACACAACAATCTCTGTGACAGAGATGGTGGTCTGTCACAGAGATAGTAGGTAAACTAAAAATAACACTAGACAGAAAAATACAACTAGCTAAAGCAGTAAACTAACCTCACAACAATCTTTGTAATAGAGATGGTGGTCTATCACAAAGATAGGTGGGTGAACAGAAAAATAAAACTGATTAAACTAACCTCACTTCAATCTATGTGACATAGATGGTGGTTTGTCACAAAAATAGGTGGGTAAACAAAATAAAACTTGCAAATAAAAAACTAACTCTAAGCAACTACTTATACAAATTTACAGCAGAGAAATACCCCAAAGAGAACTTCTCATTTGGGGTTTACAATATAATGGAAGAGAGAGAAGAAGTGTAGTTTAGGGCCTCTTTTGGACCCAATTTTTGCTGGTTTTTTCTGGGCAATTTAGGGCAGCATAAACCCCTCTTTCTGTGCACAAAACCTGCAAAAAAATCAGCAACTTACTTGCTGGAAATTACTGCAGAAAAACTGAAACAGAAAGTTAGAATAATTTAGTGTAAAACCCAGAAATTTTGCAGAAAAAATCTAAACTTTAAAAATGGAAAAACAGAAATTTTAGTGGCTGAAAATGAATGTTTTTAGGGTGAAAACAACATATAAACACCAGAATTAAAAGCTTATACTAATATATAATGGATGGGGGCCCTAAAACAAGGGTTATATTCACTATACAGCGAATAAAACCCAGTTTCAGGAAGGAAAAAGGAAAATGGCCGAATTGAAAATTTGAACAGACGAAACCCTTGGAGAGATATCCTTGCTTGGAAAACCTGCAAACAAATCTAGATCTGCAAAAATATGTAAGCCTAGTGATGAATGTCTAACAATCCCTGCAAAATACTTTGAAGAAAAATTGCTAAACCATTCACAAAAGAAGGTAAAAATACTTTTACTCTCTAATCTCTCCACAAAATACTTTGTGGAGAGCTAACTAGACTAATACAAATATGCAAAACTAAAAAAGATACAAGTTACCTCACAAGAAATGGATCATGAAGAATGTAGAATGTAGCACAATGTCCCTCCAAAGAATTTCTTTGATTAAATGGCCCAACTAGGGCAAAGTTTCAATACAAAAAATGGCAAGAGGCTTGGGCCAAATGCTTGAGAGAATATGAGAAGAGAGTAGGGAAAGATTCCAGCAGCATAACAATAGCATGAGAGATCATGTGAAATGAGGGAGTGAGACCCTCATTATATAGTTGAGAAAGACCCCAACCCCTTGAAGATCAATGGCCAAGATTAGATCTAGATCTAAATTAAATCTCCACCACTAGATCTAGGTATTTGACTTCAATCCATGGCTTGATCCATGCCTTAGGCAATTTACACCCTTAGATCTAGGTTAAAACCAATTGAGAGTCATCCAAGGGCCAAGAATGGAGCATGTTTACAAGCCTTGGGCCCACTTTACATTGGCACCCCCTCTATATTTAGCGCCTCCTCCACCAAATGTGGCGCCTCTCTTGTGCTAGCGCCTCCTCTAAATGGGTAGCGCCCTCTTTTAGCATGTGACGTCCTCCTTTACAAGTGACGCCCCTCTATATTGAGCTAGCACCCTCCAAATGTGGCGCCTTCCTCCAAAATGGTAGCGCCCTCTATCATATAGCGTCCCACCTTTTATTTGGTAGCGCCTCCATTTTACACTAGCCCCCCCACTATCCAAGTGACGCCTCCACTATATGGTAGCGCTCCACTATTTTATGGGTTTAGCACCACGTCTATGCCTTCTTATTCTTGGACGCCCCCTTTAGTGAGGGTTTTGGTACCACTTTTATCTTTAGAATTCCTCTAAATTGGCTTTGACTTTAGCCTTTGCTCCAAGATAGATATTTAACCTTTAGACTTAGACTAAAATTTAATCCACCTTAGATTTAATTCTTCAAATTAATAATTTTAAATTTTTCCAATTTTGACTCAGGAAAAATTAAAAATAAACTTGAAAAAATCATATCTTGGCCATGGGGGGGTGGAAAAATTTGAAATAAATTTTCCTAGGCTTAGCAACCCCCAAACAAAATTACCATGGCATTATTTGATTTTTTCCTTCAAAATCAAATAATATGAATTTTTGACTTAGGAAAAGTTAAAATTTCCCTAGGGGGATAGACCCCTTCTGACCAAAATTGGTCTATCTCTTCAACCACTTATCAGAATGACATGGGACTCGAAGCAGTGGCTTAGGGGGTTTCATAGCAATTTACCTTGCATTCATAGCCCCTATTACAAAGTGCCAGTGCTTGAGCAATTACATTATTACATCAAAACTTAGTTAATTAATCACCAAGGACTGAAATTAATTAACTAGGAAAAAATTAATAAAAATACAACAACATAACGAAACTCCGCAAGACTCTATAAAAATGTCTAGCATGGTCACGAATACATTTTGAACCCTTAGCCACCCCATGGACTTGACTGGTAGAACGCCTGTCACCACTTTGGAGGATTTTGAGTGAAAAACCAAACCAATTAAAATCGTTTACACAACAAGATTAATTGGAAAGGGAAAAAACACTCGATGAGGGGACTTCCCTAACAACCAGTTCCATGGTGTGGCATCCATATCATATGACCCACACTAGCACATATAATAACATTAATTTTCCCACGCAGGGGAGCGGACATTTCATTTTACAAAGGGGCAATTGCCCTGCAGAAGCGAAAAATCCTTAGATTTTTCCAAGGTACAAACTACACAATTATGTACATCTTCAATGTACATGGAGTTTCCACCTAGTCTAAATAGGTGGGAAACACACCCATTCGGATCTTTATGCATGCAGCTATCTCTGGAGTCATTATTAGCCAAAATAACAGTGGTAAGTGTTAATTTCTCTCTGAAAAACCCTAAACCTAATTCAACTATATTTTAGGGCATTTTTGCATGGCGAGTTTGCATGCACATTTATTTTGGAAATTTGTATGAGTTTGAGTGTGCAAGTCATCACTATCATAGAACATTCAAGAATATCAGTATTTGGGATATTACACCGTTATTGGGAGGGAGAACATGCCCACATGGGATTGATTGTGGGATGATCTCACACAAGAGGAGATACAGAGGGGCTTCTTACAGGGCAAATCATCACATCAGAGAGATGAGGAGGAGAATGTTGCTTTAGCAGCGAAGGGAAAGCAGAAGAAGAAGTTCAAGAAGGGCTCCAAGGAGGGAGCCAAACAACATGAGGGAGAGAAGGACATGAGAAAAGTGAAATGCTTTGCATGTCAAAAGATGGGACACTATGCTGGACAATGTCCTAACAAGAAGAAGAAGAAGCAGTAGACTGCAGCTACAGTGGAGATCGATAAGTTTGCAGTGAGATTCGAGAGAGACTTTTCTCTCTTTGCAGGTGTTGGTGTTGAAAAAGCATCCTCTATCACCAGCAGAGATTTTGAGGACCACATGGAGCATTCCATGATTGTTGGGCATGTGTTGAGTGCCACCACTACTTCCTCAACTTGGTACATTGATAGTGGAGCTTCCAGTCATATGACAGGTGATCGCGATATGTTCACAGAGATGTCTAAGTCAGACTTGGACATGGAAGTTGTATTGGGAGTGTTGCCAACTTTTTTGTACCATAGTTGGATTATCTGAGGAGCCGCTAGTTGACAAACATGATAAATGTTTGTTTCCAGTGTATCAGATGATTCGCCTTTGTGCCTAGCCAGTTTTTGTTTTGAATAATTATGACCATGGCCCCATGGGGTTTGTAATAAAATGTGCTAGTAGGGTGTTTTGAGTGGTTCTGTCTCTTAAGACGTAGAATTTCAACTAAGGTATTCCAGGGAGTTTTTTGCCCTTGACAATTATGCTTTGCCTATAGCCGAGTATAATTGACGAAGTTTTCTCTCGCTTCCTCCAAAGCTGGAATGCCCGATTTTGAATTCTGGACCTTGGGGGGTTATTAGAGCCCAACTGAATATGTATAAACCTACTAGACATTATTAGAATAGACTATGGTCATGTCCTAAGTCACTAGGACCCTCAGAAAAAATTCCGAAGAAATTTTACTGGACACGTCAAATTTTTAATTTTTTAATTTTTTAATTTTTCCCAAGTTTTTAATTAAATTTTCCATAATTTAAATGGAAAAATTCAATTTGTAATAAGCCAGCCATCCAGGGTCCGTTTTCAGTGATTGAAGGCTCTAGCCTTAAGCCAAAAATCATTCATGATCATCCAGCCAGCTAGCTCCAAGTTTCATATCATCATTCAGCCGCATAACTTATAATTTCTCAAAAAAGTCAGTTTTGGGGAAATTATTGATTAAATAATAAAAATGATTATTTTGGAGAAGATCCAAAATCTCTCTAAATTAATCCGAATTGACTACTTTGTGATTGCAAGGCCTACAAAGATCGTGTTCTTCTCATACGAAAGAAAGCCGGAGTCTTCCTCCATCTCTTGTGTTCCATCCACAAGAAACTTCCTTCTCTACCCTTCTCTTTAATTTTTTGCATTTGCTCAAGAAATAGATCCAAGCTTTCAATACTCATATTTAGATCTATCTTTTAGGGCTTTGTTAGATCTAATTTCATTCATTAGATCTAGGGAAAATTTGTGCTTTGCATGTAAAATTCTAAAATTTTCCAATTTTTTTTATTTTTGCATTGTCTTTCCTATCATCTTTTAGTAATATATGCTCGCTGATTTTTTATTTTTGTGACAGGTACAACGGAAATGCTGGAAAAATTTTGAAGAATCAAGCTTAAAAAGACTCATAATCCCCCTTTCTTCTTTCCCCTTTCTGCAACTCACTCCAAAAGCCTTCCAAGAATTAGAAAAGGAGCAAAAAGGCATCAAAGGAAAGCATTGTAAAGAAAATAATAAAGAGCAAGTGGGATTACAGCTCCCACACCCCTCTTTCCCCATTTGGGGGAAGCTTGTATCGTCTTCTTATTTTCATGTTTTACTTAATAATTTGCTAAAAGTAGAATAGGATAGAATAGTTTCAAATTGTTAGAATTTTGCTTTTCATTGAGGTTAGATAGAAAAGTTGATTAGTTCATCTTTCATAAAGTAGAAAAGATAAAAAGTTTCCTGTTTTATTGTTTAGTTAGTTCAAAGTTTTGTTTTCTTTCTTTGATATAATATTGCAAAACCTAAAAAATACCAAAATCTCTTGAATCTCACCATAAGGTGGATCAAGAGTGCTCTCTATCGGAGAGTTGTTTTTGTTATCTTTGTTTTGTTTACTTACCCCCATGCTCTCGCCATTAGGGCCTAAAAACCTGAAAGAGACTCTTGGGTAGTTTAGTTCTTTAATTTTTCTTAAGGTTAATTAATTAATTGCTAAAGTCTCTTGAACTTGCCATAACTCAAGTCAAGAGCATTCTCTATCGGAGAGCATAGTTAGACTTGCATTTTCCTTGCATTAGGCATATAGAATAGCTAAGTCTCTTGAACCTTTGTCATAAAACAAGGTCAAGAGCGCTCTCTGTCAGAGAGCTTTAATTAATTTACTTAATAAAATTTTGCAACTCACATTCCCCTAATTAATTTACTTCGTTAATTATCCTTCACCTAGTATGCTCTTCCGACTTTCGAGTTGGGCTTGTACTCAGAACGATGAACAGACTTGCTAAGTTCGCAAAGAAAAACCCAATAAAACTTAACCCCATAGCCAACGCACTGGCGTTGTAGAAATTTTTTTAAGTTCTTCTTAGTAGAGGCGTCGGAACTCCCCGCTCTCTAAGATTCTCAGCTAGCTAGTCAATCTTCGTGATACCAGCCTGGGATATTGGGTGGGTCGTCATGTCTCCAACGGATTAACTTGGAACATTTTCCCGGCTATTGAAAACCTTTCGCTAAAACCATAAGCAAGATCATCTAAAATTGTTAAAATTAACCAAGATTAAGCGCAATAAATATTCACTGGCATCGTTTTGAGATTCACATCATATTTACACTTGAAGCATATCTGAGAAGTTGACTCCATAGGCAATGGTTCTATCTTTTACGCACTATTGATAATTTGGGTCATTTGTCCATTGGATGTTTTGATTATAAGTTATATCTGTGAATGCTTTATCATTTCGCGAGTTCTCAAGTTATTGTCTATCTTTTAATTCTTGTGATAGCAACGTGGATTGCTTTGTCTTGTGTTTATAATTCATAATAAACAAACATATTTCATCATAATAACTCCTAAACAACACCCATCCGCATCTGTAACCATTAAAAACACTTTAATAACTTAAGAGCCACAGAAACTCTTTTGTAGGGACTACCCCCCTTGGATTCGTTAGGAGTTAGTCTAAATGGAGGAGCTAGGAGTAGGTGACAGTACCTAGCTCTGTGCTTGCCCCCAAGGTCACACCTCTCCCACTTTCCTAAGTGAGGAGACAACTTTCGGAAATTTTCTGCTGCTGGTGTGCAATCGACGGACAATAGGGAGATGACAAGGTGGTGAGTGCAGTTGGGCGAGAAACTGTCCATTTTGACAGGGAGTCCATGCGGCCTATGTATCTGAGAGATGTGTTATATGTCCCTGGACTCAAGAAGAAACTTGTTTCAGTTTCTACGATTGAGGACAAAGGCTTCAGTGTATATATCCTTGATGGAAAAGTTTACATCTTTCCCAAGACAGCAGGTCCATCTGACTCGCAAGTGATTGGAATCAGATGCAGGAAAGTATACAAGCTTCTCTTGGAGCCACACACTTGGAGCAGCAGTGAGTTGTGTGAGCTTTGGCACAGGAGGATGGCCTGTCTTCACCATCCAGCTTTGAGGATGCTGAGAGAGATGACTACAGGTATGCCATATTTCAGTTCAGAGTCGAGTGGTGTGTGTTGAGGGTGTGCTTTGGGAAAGTACACCAAGACTGTTTTTCCAAGCAATGATTCCAGATCAGAGGGAGTGCTTCAATTGATTTATTCAGATCTGTGTGGTCCCATGTCATCTGCCTCTTTGACAAGATATGAGTATTACATCACTTTCATTGATGACTTTTCCAGGAAGACCTGGAACTATTTCCTTAGAAGCAAGAGATCAGAGGAATTCTTGCTTCAGTTCCAAGAGTTCAAAGCTCTTGTGGAGAACCAGACAAGAAAGAAGATCAAGGTACTTCGGTCAGACAATGGAGGTGAGTACACTTCTCATGCATTTGATGAGTATTGTTGACAGGGGGGGGTAAAGAGGCAGTGGACTGTTCCTTAACACTCCACAGCAGAATGGAGTGGCTGAAAGGAAGAACCGTTCTATAGTGGGTGCAGCTAGAGCCATGTTTCATGATCAGAGTCTTCCTTTCTTTCTATGGGCAGAGACCTGTAGTACTGCTGTTAATGTTCTCAACAGGAGTCCGCACCGTGCATTGGGGAGTAAAATTCCTGAGGAGACATTCATAGGGAAAGTGCCTGAGATAGGTCACTTTCGTATTTTTAGTTTCCTTGCATACTCTCATGTCCCTTCTGAGAAGAGGATAAAGCTGAAGGCTACAGGTGAGCGTGGTATTTTTGTTGGTTACGATGAGACATTGAAGGCTTTTCAGATTTACCTTCCTACACAGAGGAAAGTTGTGGTGAGAAGGGAGGTGAATTTCGAGGAGGAGAAAGCCTTCAGGATGTCACTTGATTCCGAGATGGTGGATCATCAGGGTACTACACAGGTGACAACTCAGTGTTCAGCGAGTCAGAGTTCAGGGTCACTGGTTTCAGGTGTGACTAGGTCACAGGTTATAGGTTTTTTTGTTACAGGGGCTCAGTCTATAGGTACTTCTCGTACATGGACATGTTCATGGATCACAAGTTCACAAATGACACCTTCAGGTGATTCGAGTTCTAGTGGTACAGGTACAGGTTCACCTGGGACGGGTTCTTAGGTTGTTGGGACTTCTTTAGGGAGACAGGTGTCTGATGAGGAGGTTGAAGAGAGTCTGAGACAAGATGCTTCCTCCAGGAAGAGAAAGCCAAGTTGGATTAAGGAGTTGATGAAGGAAGCAGAGGAGTCAGTTGGACCACCCAAGAGGGAGGTCAAGGAGAGCAGGGCACCTGATAGATTTTCTAGCTATATGGCATAAGTGACTAGCTTGCGTGACACCGTTCCCAATACTTATGAGGAGGCTTCCGCACACCAGGTATGGAGAGATGCCATGATGGAGGAGTACAACTCCGTCATGAAGAATGGGGTCTGGGAAGTGGTTCCGAGACTAGAGGGGAAGTCAGTTGTGACTTCCAATCGCTTTACAAGATAAAGCATGCTGTAGATGGTAGTATTGAGAAGTTCAAAGCTCGTTTTGTTGCACGTGGTTTCTCATAGGTCAAGGGAGTTGACTATAATGAGACATTTGCACCAGTGGCCATATTTTCTTTGATCAGGGCAGTGATCTCCGTCGTTGCAGAGATGGGTCGGAAGATTCATCAGATGGATGTGAAAACCGCTTTTCTCAACGGTTTTCTACAGGAGGAGGTATATTTGGAGCATCCACAGGGCTTTGAGGTATGTGAGAGATACACTCATGTTTGCAGGCTGAAAAAGGTCATGTATGGACTGAAGCAAGCCCCTCGGGCTTGGTATTCTAGGATCGACACCTACTTGCTTTCGATTGGGTTTCAAAAGAGTGAAGCGGATCCCAAACTATACTACATTGTGGTTGGTGGTGTTCCACTTATTCTTCAACTATATGTTGATGACTTGTTCATTAATGGGGGAGAGCAATTGATTAATGCATGCAAGAAGGATCTTGCTTCAGAGTTCGAGATGACAGACCTTGGACTGGTGCATTATTATTTGGGGATGGAGGTTTGGCACAAGGATGGACATGTTTTCTTGGGGCAAGGAAAATATGCTGCAGATGTTCTAAAGAGATTTCAGATGATAGATTGCAGACCTATGTCGACACCCATGATCACCAACTGGGCAAAGCTTCATGCTTCAAAGGGAGAGTTGGTGGACCCTACTTTATGTCGTCAGTTAATTGGTTTGTTGATGTATTTGGTCAACACCAGGCCAAATATTAGTTTTACAGTGAACACTCTCAGTCAGTTCATGGTGGAGCCCAGGAGAGTGCACTGGACTGCTGAAAAACACATCTTCAGGTATCTTGCAGGTACAGTTGACTATGGATTGGATTATAGGAGATCTGGTGGAGTGGGTTTGGTTGGCTATACCGATTCAGATTGGGCAGGTAGTGTTTCGAACCGGAAGAGCACTTCCGGTTGTTGCTTCAACTTAGGTTTGGCAGTTGTGTTGTGGTTCAACAGGAAGCAAAAGTCCGTGGCATTGAGTTCTGCTGAGGCTGAGTATATGGCAGGCAGTCAGGACAGTTGTGAGGCCTTGTGGCTTAGCAAGTTGATGGTGGATTTATTTGATATGGAGCTAAGTCCTATAGTTATACACTGTGATAATCAAAGTTGCATCAAGCTCTCTGAGAATCTGGTATTTCATGACAGGTCGAAGCACATTGAGATTAGATATCATGTCATCAGGAATTATGTTCAGAGAGGTGTTGTTCGTTTGCAGTATGTTCCAAAAGATTAGCAGGTGGCTGACATTCTCACGAAGGCTTTGGGTAGAGGGAAGCATGTCTACTTCAGAGACAAGTTGAGAGTGGTGAAAAACACTTTCCTTGGTAAGAGGGAGTGTTGAAAAGTTACCTAGGAAGTGTTTGCCCACCTAGAGTTGTTGTTGACTAAATTGTCATTAATGCCAACAGGTGTGTGTTAGTGTGTCTCGGTGCCCCTTGAGGAGCCTCTAAGGGTTGAGTAAGTGTCAGTGTCAAAGGAGACCTTTTGACTTTGTCCAAGCCCAAGTCTAAAGCCCTTGGGACAATGGAAAAATCCCTAAACACCCTGTAGAATGGTTAAGTACCCCCAAGTTGGTTCGATGGTTCCCTAGTTGTGTCATTGGTTCCCCAGCACCACAACCATGCCCTATTACCCTAGAATGTGTTCTTGGTGGGTTGAAGAAGTTGGAAGAGTCCGAATGACCCTTTTAGTGGTTATTTGCGTGTTATAGAGGTCCTGATACCGTAGGAGAAGCCTAGGCACCCCCACACCTTGATGGTTATGTTTATGAAGCATAACTAAGGACCATTAAACCCTACAACCTAAAAATAATAAGACAACTAACTAAATAAAATATTAAACCTAATTTTTGAAGAATTAAAACATGCTTAAGAATTAATAAAAGTGTCATTATTACCTCCAATAAGGTTGACCCCATTAAATACTTACTTAATAAAAAATTTAATTTATTTAACCTAATAAAATTCCTCCAACGTTGGCCTTTTTATCTTTATCAAAAGAAATATATCCAATAAATAGTGAGCCCTTTAAACATGACATTTAAATAAATAAAATATTTTTAATTAATAAAAGAACTAAAATATAACTAAAATATTAATTAAGTTGTAATATTTAAAACATGTTAAACTAACCCCTACAAGTCATCCTCATTAATGTTTTAATTATTCAAACAAGTTTTAATATTTTAATAAAATACCTAGCTCTTCACTAGGTCGGCCTGCTAAGAAAATACCTCAACAAAAGCATATATATACACAAATACTTGTCACCTTTTATTACCCGACGAATTCACTATTAAACTGAGGAATTCCGTTGGTTTTGACTGAGGTTGAAATTCGCAGGCAGCAGAGAGATATCCAAAGTGGCAGCAAACCCGAGTTTTTCCAGACACAGAATTTTTTTTTTTTTTAGGTTTGAAGAAGCTGATCAGCAATGTTTTTTTTTGGGGTTTAAAGCAGCAAACCTTGGTTTATTCGTGGGTTTCTTAACAGCAACAAAAAGGCATACTTTTCTCCACAGAATTTTTGTCACCAACCTTGTCATAAGGCAGCAGGCCTTTTTCTTCCTCAATCGAGTTTTCCATAGAAGTTTTTGGTTCGCCTTCACCTGCTCCCGAGTTTGAAGGACTGCTGCTACTGTCTTTTATGACAGAACTGAGTTCTTCATGAAGGAACAACACTATCTCTTTGGGTCTACATTTCTGAGTTTGTGTGACAGCCCTCCCTAGAACAAGTACAAGTTTATTTTACAGTCAAGAGTTCAGAGGTATTTTTTCATATACATAAGGTTTTGTGAATGAATACAGTATGTGATCAATAGTATAAATGTACAGTGCATGTACAAGTTGAAGTGTACATTAGTATGTGAGTAGTGTGTATGAGTGTGTACAGTGTACAATACAGTAGTATGTAGTGGTACAATGATATACAGGATTGTGTATATATATAGTGTTGTGTACTTATGTACAGCATGTACAGTACAGTGTAAGAGTATGAACATAATTGTATGAACAGTGTACAAGTGTTTAAGCATACACGTGGTAGGATATTTATGCAAGTGAATCTACTAGTTGAAGTATGGAGTTTTGATTCATTGCATGCTATGATGATGCTTGGGATACACTCAATGATGCACTCCTACACCTTATATTGATGATGCACTTCTATATGATGAACACTTGGTTATGACGATGATAAGGATGCATACCCTATGATGATCTATACTCTATGATGGTGCTCTCCCATCCTGTGATGAACACTGTATGATGCACACTCTCCTATACATGTTATGATGTGATGATGCATATTACACTATGCACTCTATGATGTACATGTATGCCATGGTGTGATGACACTCTTCTATGCACTATGATGTATACTTGTTGATGATGCATAAACCATGCACATTGTATGATGATGATGAGATGAGTTGATGATGATGTATACCCTATGTTACAGACCTTGATGTTTGATGACTTGACAGTAACCAGCAGTATTGATGTTTAATATGATAGTGATGACATGGGCAAAAAGATGATGTGGCAGTGATATCTACAGGGATGATTTGACAATGACTAGAGTGCAAAGGTTATCAGCAGCAGAGTTTGGTATGTGACAGGTCCACAGGTACGACAATCTTCTTCTTATCAGGGTGGCAGGACAGGGCAAGGAAAGGAGGTCGTAGCCTCCTTCCGGTTGAAGCCAGAAAACTAGGGAGTGGCAGCTTCCTTCAGGTCATAGCCTGTAAATCAGGGGGTCGTAGCCTCCTTCCAGTTGAAACTGGAAAATTGAAGTCTATATAATAAGGGGGTTGTTCCCTCCTTCCAGTTATTTCTGGAAAACTATTTTTTAAAAGGCTTCCGTGGTTTTACCCCCAGAACTTGGGTTTCCATGTCAAAAACTATTGTGTACTGTGCATCTTGTTATTTTTATACACATTGGTGATGTGCTGTGATTGGTTATCAGCAACCTGCTTTTGATTGAAATTTTAAATAGTACAAATACTGATTCAACCCCCTCTCAATATTTCAACAATTGGTATCAGAGCAGGTTCCTTCGGAATAGACTAACCACTGGAAGGTAATTATGGGGAAGTTTGCTAAACAAAGCAAATCTGGAACACCCTTGTTTGATGGGAGCAACTATGCATTATGGAGCATAAGAATGAGAGCCTTCCTAGAAGCTCAAGGAATCGAAATATGGTAGAGTATCGAGAATGGGTACTGTTATCACATATATAGTAGCCAGGCTACCATATTCTATTTTTCAGACAGTACATTTTTCAGCTAGATCTCTTACATATGAGATGCTGAGATGAGTAGTTTTGACAGATCATTATTGTATTAGTGGACTGTTGTACTCTCCCATGTCAGGACTGAGTCTCAGGACACTCAGATTTGAGGACCAATGTAGCCATTTAGTCATTACTGAGCAGTTATTGATGCCCAGTTTTATATCAGTACTTTCTCATTGGACAAATGGTGTTTCAGATGGATTATATTGCATGATTATGACTCAGCTTTTTATATTGTGTTATGGTTATCATTGCTCTTATACTCATTTTTGTGACATGTATTAGCATGTGGTGTCATGATTAGGCGGTCATAATTATATGGACTTGGATGTATTTTGTATTATGTATTGATGTCCCTACTTAGACTTGGAAGTTCTTGATCTATACTCATTGGTTTTACCCTCCTTAGGGGAGAATAGAGGTAGTCATTCCCACCATTATTTTGGCTTGCTAGTGTTGGGTTCATCATTCACTATCTCCACCCATCCATTACCTTCCAGTTTAGTATTCAACCCGACTGACTTCTTGACTTATGGCATGGAGGACCTTTTTTCCCACTAGAACTTTGTTGGACAAGCCTCCTTGTTTATATTGTGTCTCAGCTCTGAGTTGGTGACAAAACTTGCCTTTGGTAAGTTGGATTGTATGCCTAAATCATTCTGGTCGGTTGTCCCGATGTTTGGCACTGTGTAGAACTCCCCTTGGTCACTTGAGATGTTGTTGGCTAAAACTGAAAGCTCATGTACTATCTGTATTGGAAATGTTGTATATGCGCCCATAGAAAATGAAAATGATAAAACTGTGTTTCTTAACATATGTGAAAAGGGGCAAGAGCAATGAAATGCTAAAATTCCCCTTGAAGGGTATAAGAAAAGGTCCAAAAAAGCAATGGTTAAAAATATGCTATATCCAAATATTGTTGACCTTATAAATATAAATATGGCCCAGATGAAAGCTGCGATTAGCTGTGCTTTTAAGCACTGGTGAAGTCCCAAAAGGGTCATATAGGCCAAAAAGGCCATGGAAATAAAATTGATGGTCCTAATGAACTTGGATCTAACTTGATGTAGACATGATGCCTAAGTTGAATAAGCACTCTCTAAACAACTCAATCATTTGTGAAGCACTACCATTCCTTGTGTTGTTGTTTGTCCGACATTGGTTTTAGTGAGTATTCCCCTTCCATATCCAAAGTGTCATGATCTTAAGTAATAAGTCATCATTTTCCTTAGCCTTGTCAATTTCATCCTTCCCCCTTCAATAGCAAATTGACTACAACTATGAATTGCGTATAGTCCCGAAAGTCTAGTCTGAGTAATAATAAATAAAGCCTTATATATGTATTTGTTGATGTACCGCCAGTGAAATGAATGCTACTTGTTGTGATTGTTGCTTGAATGAGTTGTAGAGCATGTCTTAGCCTTTTAACACTTGCAGCAGATGGATGATAGCCTGAGTTATTATTGGTGTCTGATCATTTACAGATGGTTATAATGTTTATTGGATGTGGTTGATGGTCAGATAGAGACCTGTGAGGGGTATGAGTATACACCTTAGATGGATTTGGAATCCCTAAGTCTAATGAGACATTTTATTTCCAGTTCCGAGCACTTATAGATATGATCAAGCTCATTCTGCCTTTCTGATGCAGTTTTTCTTCACAGGTTGATATGTCTGAACAGGGAGATGTTTTTTTTGGATCTCCTAGGGCATTGTATGGAACATAGGGGTGAAACCACTTGTTTGTACCACAGTACCCCCATCCCAGATAGCCTAGTGGGCTCATTTTGACAATGCAGGCACCCTAGGAGGCTGTTTTGGCAGGTTCACGTTTCCCGAGGCAGATTAAAAAATGTTTAAATGGCTATTGAAGAAATCGATTTGGGCTACTGAGGTAAGCAAATGACATGGGATGAGTCATAATGATGAGAGTGATGTCCTCCACACCTTCTCCAGCAGTTCCAGCACCTGATTGGGCCCACACCTATTTTTGGGCATTTTTATATTATTTTCTGAAGCTTTTGGGAGGCTCACGGTTTTCTCAAGGAGGCACAAAGTCAAAAAATTAAAATATTATATTATTTTATTGTGCCATGGGGACACCTAGAGGGAGTTAGTCAACACTCCATGAACCCACCATGTGCTTCAGTTATTTCTTGTTGAGTGGGGTACCCTCTTTATGGGTGATTTAGTCCACTTTGGTACTTTATGGTTATATTGATCCATGTATTGTATGTTGAGCTCATCTCAACCATTGATTAGAACATTTTATCTTTTAATCTTAGCCACTCGTTTTGAAAGTGGTTAGGATTCGGTTATGATTGTGGTTCTCTCATTTCTATTTAAAGGAGAGAGCTTCTCATTTGAAAGGGTCTTTGGCTTTTGGATCTGAATAATAGAAAGACTTTTTTGTGGATATTTTCTGGATCTGCTTTGCATCTGATGTCCTCAAATGGTGATTAGATAGTCTTCTACTTCCTAGCATTGTGGAAATTCTTGTGAGATATATATTTTTTTGCTGTCATTGTTTTGCCTATAGGAGGGCGTTTTGGCTGGAGCGTTTTTGCAGGGGGACCTCAATTGGCTCAATTTTCTTCGTCTTGGATTAGGGGGTTTTCATTAGTTTCCTTGTGATCTATGATTACTTCGTTTTAATTTCTTGTAGCATTTGGTTTCTTTATCTTGTATTGGCAAATCTGATATTGTTGACGTTTTCTCATGCAGGATAGGGGGTGCATTGGTGGCTTGTGGCTTAGATCCTTCATAGAAATCACTTGGATCTTCCAAAATTGATCGGGATAGCAAGGATCATCACTGTTAAAGAATTCTACAAGCATTTTCAGGTAAGATCTAACAGGTAAGTCTCTTCTCTTCAGATCTTAATCCATTGTACCTTGCTATTTTATGAAAAACTTCTAAAATACTAAAAACCCTAAAAAGCAATAAATCTGGGAATCGTCCGATCTTTGGCCAAACCACTTTTGGGTTTCATAGATCGAGCCTCCCCTTCACTAAATCTACTACAACGCTGGTCAAACTCCTGCTGGTTTGACCTAGATCTGATTTTTAGCCAGAAATCTGCATAACCCCCCACTGAAAATTTGACCTACTAGGGTTTTGACTTTTTCTAATTTTTGACTTCACAGACGGATAGATCGGGTCCCACACAGTCCAAATCAACCTCAACACTATCCATATTATTGGCAGTTTGACCTAGATCTGAGTTTTTGAGCCCTAGCACCCTCACTGAAAAATGGACTTTTCCGGAATTGACTTTTTTTGAAATCTGACAAGCTAGGTTGATAGATTAGGGCTTGAGCATTCCAAAACATCCCCAATGCTGAGCTAGTTCCTTTCGGGTTGCCCTAGATCTGAAAAACTGGTTTTCACCCCCCTAGCCCCCCTCATCGGATTTTGACTTTTCCAAATTTGATCTTTACTGAAATTTTCTGATTTTGGTTTGTAAATCAAGCTACCCTGATCTCATTTCCCCTTCAACGCTGAGTTGATAGCCTCCTGATGACTCTAGAATTACAGATCTGCCTCTCCAAGCCCTAGCGCTAGCCCTCCATTGAGCTGGTTTTCCTATAACCTGAATTTTTTGGGCCAAATCCTTTTCTGGGTCCATAGATCAGGGTATATCCTAGGTGGGTTCACTAAAGGGTTGTGTTGATGGTGACTCCATTGCCCAATGCATTGAAGGCACTAGTCTCCTATCCCTAGCGCTAGCCCTAAATTGAGCTTAATCCCATTCTCTTTGCCAACATTTATTGATAAGCCAAGTTACCTATCTTTCACTGAGTCTGTCTCCTTGGTACTAGACAGTCCCAACTCTGTCCTTGCTTACCTTTTCATAGTTACGTTTCCCAAGACAGTGGTCATCACCATCAGTTGCTAGTACCTAAACCCTAGAGCTAGGGTTTCTAATTACCTTACACCTTACGTACCTCAAAGCCACATTTGATTTGTTCTGGTGTCTAGGTTTGATCTCTCCTGTCGGGAGCAGATCCAGGTCTCCCCTATTGTTGTCTTGGACTTAGATAACATAAAGTGAAGACTGCCTTGATTGGCGTGCAACCATCCATTTGGGAGTCTAGGTAGTCGTGGTTCCACCCCTTAGTTGCTTGCCCCTCTACCATCCATCCTGGATCCACCTCACACAAGCAAATACAAGGTTGGTGATAACATTTTGGCACTGTTGCCGGGGAGGTAGAGGCCTACCTTGGTTCAACATACCTCACCTTTCTCTACGACGTATTTTTTTTTAGTGAATTACTTGTGTGGTTCACCTGGCGACTCCACCCCGCGACTCTACTGAGGATCGTACCCAACATATTAATCTTAAGTTCTTAGAGCATACCATAAATCATAATGAATTCAGATGTATTTCTGAGGCACATGAAGGAAGTAACCAAAAACATGATTGAAAATACAAGACAAATAAACGAAAGGGATAGATGGAGGTCAGACTACAGGTATGAGGATGATCTTGAGCATGACTATGGGTATGAATCTAGTTATCACAATCTTTATGATACCCACCAACTTCCTCGCCCATGCAACAAAGATTTCCCAAACATCCTGAGTGGACCTATAAGTCGACATGAACCTAGAAGTCAGTCCCAGTCAAATCCTTATAGCCAAGTAACCCGAGCTGTGAAAAAACAAGACAGACAGTCTCCTTTTGAGTTTTTTGAAATATCGGGGGCACCTCATCCTATGCCAAACAATTACACTAGGAGGATGGCCCGGTTCAATGGAAATAAGGATATATCTATTGAAAGTCATCTGGATATTCTATGGGATTACATGGAATCTAGAGGTGCAAACAATGAAGATGTTTATATGCGAGCCTTAGGAGAATCCTTGCAAGGGGATGTTCAACTATGGTTTGATCATTTAGCACCAGGATCCATCACTGGGTATGACATGTTCACAGATTTGTTAATATTATAGTTGGAGTAGGAACATTGATAAAATTTTAGAGTGTTAGTCTAGCAATGATTATCCCGTTGATAATCAATATATTGACGAAGTGCTTTCTCAATTGGACCATTCCTCTCCTGACATGTTCCAAATTATGAGCATGCCTACAATCCATAAGAATTTTATAGAGTACTTCGAGAATAATGTTTCAAAACCTCATGATGAAACTAAGAGGGATATCAATCAAATCATACAAGATACTCTGTTATTATTACCTGAAGCAGTCACGGAACAAATCCTGGATCTGATCCGTGGAAGGGAACCTAACATGCACCATCAAGAAACATCTATAGTTGAGCCTTCTGTTGCCCACCTATTTCAACTAGGTGGCAACTTCATGTACATAAAGATGTACATAATTGTACAAATTGTACCTTGGAAAAATCTGATGATTTTTCACTTCTGCAGGGCAATTGCCCCTTTGTAAAATGAAATGTCCGCTCCCCTACGTGGGAAAATTAATGTAATTCTATGTGCTAGTGTGGGTCATATGATATGGACGCCACACCATGGAACTGGTTGTTAGGGAAGTCCCCTCATCGAGTGTTTTTTCCCCTTCCAATTAATCTTGTTCTTTAAACGATTTTAATTGGTTAGGTTTTTCACTCAAAATCCTCCAAAGTGGTGATGGGCGTTCTAATAATCAAGTCCATGGGGTGGCTAAGGGTTCAAAATTTTGTTCATGACCATGCTAGAAATTTGTATAGAGTCTTGCGGAGTTTCGTTATGTTGTTGTATTTTTATTTATTTTTCTAGTTAATTAATTTCACCCTTTGGTGGTTAATTAACTAAGTTTTGATGTAATAATGTAATTGCTCAAGCACTGGCACTTTGTAATAGGGGCTATGAATGCAAGGTAAATTGATATGAAACCCCCTAAGCCACTGCTTCGAGTCCCATGTCATTCTGATAAGGGGTTGAGGAGATAGACCATTTTTGGCTAAGCAAGGTCTATTTTTCCTAGGGAATTAATTAATTTCCCTAAGTCAAAAATTCACATTATTTGATTTTGAAGGAAAAATCAAATAATGCCATGGTAACACTAGTACAAAAGCGCGTATTTTTCCACGGAGGTTTTCCACGTTTCTTACTTTTTGGTATAAAATCCGATGTAACAGGAACGAGGCGTCGCTGTATCCACACCTAGCCGTCGCTGTATCCACGCCTGGACTCTTAGCCGCCGCTGTATCCATGCCTGGACTCTTAGCCATCGCTATATACACGCCTAGCCGTCGCTGTATCCACGCCTTGACTTTCTACCGTGAATTGTAAACATTATGTTGA
>LPNX010418057.1:473969-510498 GCA_001517045.1 Pseudotsuga menziesii | reverse complement strand
GCAATCTCATGTTCCATTTTACATCTATAAGAAAATATTCAACTTGGTAAAAACAAATTCACACATGGTGTATATATATCCGGCGCAAACCTTGATTAATTTTGTAACTATGTTTTATTTTAGTGCAAAAAGTTAAAAAAATGTAAAGTAAGTTTAAAAAAAAAACTTATTACTTCGGAATATTTATCTTGTTACAAAGGAATAGTTTGTTCCTATACCGTTAAAAAAAAAAAATTCTTTTCTAAAGTAATATAACAAAAAGGAATGAAATAAGTTGTTTCACATCTCTCCTTTATATATAATAATCATTAATTCGAGTAGTAAACTCTTGCTCAACGTTCAAAATTGAACCCTTCCCAGCCCTTCCAAAGAGTTCTAACCCTTCCTAGAAGTGTAAAATTAAAATTGCCCTTAAAAAAAAAAATTAAAATCTGAATTTCACCCTTCCAATTAAGAAGGACATAATTTATATCAACATTTCAATAGAAGAGAAACATTTGAAATTATCCATCCATATAAATTTCTCAAGATGTTGAAATTCCTATGCTATAAAGTTCTACTCATCAATCAAAATATTGGAAATATCATAAATTATAATCACTCACTCACTCACGTCATGCCCTCAGTGTTTAGTTGTGCAATATGACCAATGATCACTGATGAATATGAGGCACTGGCCACCAACATGTGACTTTGAATCCCACCAAAGTGTGACAATGTGTCAGGGATGACAACTGTAATAACAAAGAACAACTACTAGTCTAATACTAGTCCCGAAACGAGCCCAAAAATTTGTGCCTACTATCTATGTGAACCTGACTACCAATGTCCACTTGTTTTTCGTCAAAATGAAATTCAAATGGCCAGTTTGATGAGCCCTCCTCTATAAGATTTCATTGCGTGCATGAATATCACAAACGCATGACAACTATAAATAGCACTCAATGCATGCAACTACAAATAATGGCATGCTTCTAGGATCACACATTATGCAGAGGTCGATTTATGCATTGATACAGGGAGGTGTCACTAGGAACTTGATATAGAAAAACAATGAGATAGAAAAAAAATTGTACCAAAGCACCCCAATGGTTATTAAGAAATTTAAAATAACAATTTTTTCCTTAAGAATAGTCTTCAATTTGATGGGTGACATGATCATGATGTAATCTCCCTCTATCCTTCCAAACATTTGTGGTTTCTCACAACTTTTTTCATGGGCGCTCACCACCAAAATACATATAAAAATTACTTGTATTTACATCATATTCTCTTTAAATCCTCATCTCATAGAAATAACTAAGGATTATTATACGTGCACGTCCTCACCTTTGAATATCAATTGGGTCAAGGCACAGAGACATCCATAAAATATCAAATGTGTCAAGACACAAAGAGTAAGAGACAACTATAAGTAAGTCTTATATTAAATTTACTATATAAGTCTTTAATTGACACTATCAATTGAGATTTGATATGTTGTATTGTCATGATATTCTTTTCACTTCTTACCAATGTGATATGAAAGGCATTCTTTGAAGGTGAAGTCCAGAATTTTACATCTTCTTCCTCATTCTCATGCCTTTTGGTAAGACAATAAGGAGGGTAGTGACCCACATCAACATGTAAAATGGTTTCAACATAGAGGTAGACAAATTAATTGTTTTCATTAAATAACTTAAATTTCCTACCTGTGACTTTCAATTCACTGAATTGTGGACTGGTACAAAACACAACAAATTTTAGAACCTTGAGCTCCACCTAGAACTTTCTCAAAGCATGCCATTAATAAACTTATTTTACTGTTCTAGTTCACTTTAAAATGAATATTGTTGAGACTTAGACATGTAGTGAGTTGAAAGGCTTCAATTGACTTGGGCTTGATTCCATTGCCCCTCCATCCCATACATGTATTTTGTTGTGTTAAGTGCTAAACAACAAAATTTGATGCCTCGGCCCCAAAGATGATATCGTTGCTAACTTGCTTGGTATGTAATATTTTTTTTAATGTTTTTTTAGTTGTGTATTATTTTTTCTTAGGTGCCCAATCCCATCATTCTTACATCACTCGGGATTGGACTGTTACCCTCTCTCTAGTTTGAATTAAGTTTTTAATTGTATATATTGGTTGTAGGTTTATTATAGCCTTGTTTTACTTAGTGGCTTACTTTTGTACATAGTTAATAGTAAGTAATTATCTCATGGTTCTAGTTTTTCTTTAAGACTATATCTAGTTACGACATTTTGCACTATGCATAAGATCAAGCGAATTCCCCAATATGGTTATTGCATAGTCTAAATAGTTTTTTTTTGTTCAATGAATCATGCTCCAACTTGAAAAAAATACTATAGAATAGTTGTTATGTTATGTTACTTACTCTAAAGTTAGTGTTACATATTTGTCAAATTAATGCATTTAAATTAAGTTTTATTGAAAATATGTCATATTTTTGTATAGATATTAGAAGATGCTCAATTATTTAAAATTGTAAAAATTTAAATGAAAAATATTTGCTTTTTTGCATTTTTGAAAAACAAAATTAATTAATTTATACTTGTCAAATAAAGCACAACTATTTATATTACCCTTCATCTTTAAAGGGCTCGGAGAATAAAACTATTTATATTGCCCTTCATCTTTGAAGAGCTCGGAGAATAAATGCCCTTCCAATTGAAATTAAGACCCACCCTTCAAATTTGATCACTGCTCCCGCTCATTGTTCCGTGGGCCAACCAAAATACAAATGAGGTTGTTAATAACCTTCCCAACAAGGCTCTAGCAGGATTTCTGATCCCATAAGACTAGGTATTATTTTTCCAGTAACTATTAAAAATTAGGATTTGAGAAACATTGCTTCGTCACTTTAAACTGTCCTATCTAACCTTCCATTCCACCTAACATTCCATGTGTCATTTTCATAATAGAGGTCAGAGGATATTCACGGATCTTGTGATGAAGCTGTCACACACTTCTGCTATTTCGATGCATGTGTTTATACGTACAATATTCATAAGAGGGAAGTTGGAACTTGCAAAGAATTTGAAGAAATGAAACTTTGAAATTGCCTGCATGTTTCTTGTAGAAGAATCTTGCTGCCATAAATGATTTTGGCATTCCCATAAAACCTATCATGGGTCACCTAGATACATGTATGAAGTAGATTAGAAATAACAAGATTGTTTATCTTCTTGTAGCTGCAAGATCAGTCTCATTTGTCATTTATTTCTCTTGTAATGGTTAAGAAATAGTGAAGAATCCCAGGCTTAGGAGAACTTTTAGCTTCCATCCGAGTTACTCCCAAGCTATGGACAGTTTGGCTCTATCTCCTTCTCCTAAAATAGTAAGTTATTGAGATAAAAAGAGTATTTCTGCAGAAATCTGGCTGCATGGAAATAAACCTAGTGTAGATAGTGATGGTTACCAAAATAGTAACAGTTTAACACAGAAGCACAATGGTGAGAATTTGGCTTCAAAGAAGGGACAATTGGAGAGTTAGTATCCAGATAATTTTGTGGAGAAAGAATCTCGACCAGTAAATCAATCTCAAAACATCTTTGAATTCAGTGCAATAGTTGACAGTATTTATGGTAAAGCATATACAGTGAAAAGAAAGAAAAACCACCAGTCCAGTGTGATATATATTCCGGGAAATGGGTTAGTGATGATGCATATCCTCTTTATCTTTCTGGAGAATTCCCTTATATGAGCTGCACATTTGACTGCAAAGGGAATGGGCACTCGGAATCAGGATATACACAATGGAGATGGAAACCTAGAGATTGTAATATTCCCAGGTATGCAAAACTACTTTTTACATTTACGAATTCTCTGAACACTATATTCATGAAATGCCTCTCAAATTATCACTTGTCTTGCCTTGAAGGTTGAATGCTACAAACATGTTGAAGAGGCTGAGGGGAAAGAGACTCATGTTCATAGGGGACTCCATCAATCGTAATCAATGGGAATCCTTAGTCTGCATTCTGAGAAGTGTAATGCCTGAAAAGAGAAAGAAATTCATATCCAAAGGCGCCATAACTACTTTTCTAGCTAAGGCAAGATTTTTAATAGAAAACTTTTCATTTTATTTCCACAGGCTGAATAGAAATTTAAGTAATAAAGAACCTAATTTATCGCAACGTGCTGCAGGATTACAACTGTACAATGGAGTTATTTTGGGCTCCCTTCTTGGTTTGTACAAATTCATATAAGAATAAGAAATATTATTTAGGCTGAAATTTATTTAATATGTTAAATATGATGATCAATCACTACACCCGTAAGAGAGTTAAATCACATAAAGAGGATTAGAGGAAGGTGTGGGCATGGAAGAAGGGACCCATCCATTCATGACTGACATATCAACATCGATCACTGAGCCCCTTCTTAGGCCTCACCATTACCCTTCTGTGCATGATTTTCTCAAACTATGAACTCTTTCAAATTTAAGGCGTTTGCTTTTAATATTCTTGTTTATTGTCAATTTTATGCTGAGATTTGAATCCTGAAGTATGAATATGTGAATGAATGGCGATTGGTTGATATTTGCAGAAGGTCATCTGGTGGAATGGGCGGAGAACCAATATGTGGGCTCTCACCTAGGTAGCCTGCGAGTGTTGAATTGGATGCGATGGTGATAGGGGAGGATATTCGAACTGCTGCATCCTCGGATCCTTACCCACCCTCTATCCATGGCCCTAATCTCACAACAACAGAGTCTTCTTCACAAGGTAATTCCAATTCTTGAACAAGGAAGGAATTTTTAGGTATTTAATGTGTTTGTTTTAGTCGAGTTTGTCATTTCGATCCTGAGTAATCACAGTTTTAGTTTTGAAAAGTTTGGCCCCTTAATATTACAACCCTACATTGCATAAATGACTTGTGAATTAAGTTTCTAGGGTGGGGGACTTGTGGGCTCCACTTTTTGAAATTAGTGGGGAGGGCGATGTGCAGACAATTCAATGATCGAATTTTATACATATGACTAAAAAACTAACAATAACAAAGAATTGAAACTTACGTGAATCGGAAAAAAATTTCAAACGTGAAATATAATGTGATGCGAAATTGGAATGAAGATTGAAAGTAAAAATACGAAAATCTGAAACTAAAGGTGAATACTGAGAAAGCTGAAAATCTGTAAATTGACACTGTAAACTGAGGAATTTTTCTTTTGAATATCCACTGCTGGGCACCACTATCAAATTTCTGCAAAGAATAGACTCTTAGAATAAATTCTTGGCTAAATTCATATAATAGATCACAGGGCATGGAAAATGCAAGTAAGATTGTAAATCATATTGTATGTTCATTAAATCTTAGACAACAAACTATCGTTGTTGAAGGAATTATATTCAATCCTTTGAAAGTAAGGATATGAATGGTCTTGATCGGCTTCAGGGTCAACCCTTTTCTAATAAGGTCATGTACCAACCTTCCTTTGTGTTTCTGCGTCATCATCAATATCTTTTTTGGCTAGCATTGCATACAAAGTAGCTACCATTAGGTTAATGTTCAAGTTCCTTCATGCTGAGAGGCATAACTGTAGCGAGGTGGTTGTGCTTGTATTGATGTGGAGAAGGCTCAACTCCCACTTGAAAAATAAAGCTTGGACATGAACTTCCACAGAGGTTCAATGTGAATGTGCTGAAAGTGGTTTTAGATAATTCTATTTTGTAATTTATTTTAGGAAAAATGAAAAGTCTTATATTTAGCTGAGTCTAATAAAGTGTATTTACTACATTAATGATTTGGACTAAGATTAATGATTTGGAGGAAGATTTGTACAATTAGTAATGTTATGGACAAAAAATAAAAAAGTAATTAGTTAGTTAATTATTAATTAGTTAAAAAGTAATAAGATAAAAGGCTCATAAGATAAAAAAAGAAAACCAAAAAAAAGAAAAAAAGAAAAATCCATATCCACTCATAAAATCAAAATGTAAAACCAAATAAAATGTCATTAAAAAAATGACTCCTCAAGAAATTGGATGCCTCTCAGTGCTTGATAGATCTGCATTTATGATGGATCTATGCTAGCTGTATAGTAGGCCATACAACTAATGTTAATATTTTTTGTGCGGGCATTACCTTCTCAGTAGTTCTTACAACTCAATTCTAGGGTGATTTGTTTACTGTGTTTCATTGTCATACCTGAAATGATATTTTTTGGTGGAAAAAGGCTACCTTGTCATACATGAAATGCAAGAAAATGTATCTGTGACAAAAGACTCCCATGTTGTAATTCCCATGTCAATTTTCTCTGATTCATGAGCATAGCTTTAGCTGATGCATGCTAGGCTATAGTTTTATCTAAAATGTGTAAGGGTTTCTTTTTATTTGTGTGGAATTTAAATGTGCGAACTCTCTTTTTCCAGTGAAAAAAGATTAATTTTATTAATAGATAACAAAAATACATTCTGCAGAAGATGCTTGTTTCTAATCCTTTTCAAAATACTTCTTTTCAGCTCAAACCGTTTGTCCCATATGTGGTCCCAAAATCCCATACACAGGTTTACAGCCATATCACCAAAACAATAAAGTCCTTGATCTGATAGAAACCAAAAATCTATATATCGAGCAAGCTCTTCCATGCCGAGAATCACTGATTTGAGTTTCACATCTTTGAAAATTGCTGAAAGTTTTGATCAGAATTCAGTCTAAATAAGCAGGGCCAAATCATCTATGAACTTTGATAGTAAATGTGGGAGCTCTCACATATTCACTTGTTTATTTATGGAAGTTATTTCCTTTTTACCCTCAAGTTGCATAATCAAATGATAAGATGACTAGTATTTTTGTGTATCTTATACCAAATAGAGATATTGTATAGGGGAACCTTGTAGCTAATAACATGATTTTTCTTTTGCCTCTACATGGTTTCATTTGATTTTTGAGTATGCTTTTGTTCTTAATCAAGGTTTTTCACTCTTATTTTTAAATCTTGACTATTCATATTTCATTGTTCATCCTCTACTCTGTGCTTAAAAAAATGTGTGTATTTGACACCCATACTCCAGAGTCCATAGCACCATGATATCACACAAAATAACCTCTTGTTATCCAAATTGCATTATAGCTTCTCCAAATTCAAGGCCAACCTTTTGTAGGAAGTGTAAACTTCTATATGTGAATCTTGCTTGCCATGTTGAATTATATTTGAATTTTGAAGTCATGCATTACACTTGTATACATTATCATATTAATGAGACCAAGATCCTGAAATTGTGAACTTTTTGAACTTTCTCAAATTTCATGTCCATAATATAAACTTGCATATATAATAACATATGTACCCTCTCAAATTAGATGCATGGCTTATCACTTATCTCCTAATATTTCTCATATCATTGTTTTTACAGACTTCTGCTATTCATAGGAATCTAATAGTATTTAGTGGCATTATACAGAAGTGGTTTGATGTTTGGAATGGGTTGTTTCATGTTGAAAAGGTCTCAATTCTTAACCATTGGCTTTTCAAAGAAGTTAGTTGGGTGTCTTAAGTCTTAACTTCTCAGCGTTGGTATAATAGAGTTAGACATGCCAACAGGTTTTTGGTTATTTTCACTCCACACTAGTTCTTTGATTTGCCAGATATAGTTATTGACAAATGGCCTTCGAGAAAATATCAATTCGTCAGCTAATTGTTACAAAAAAAGTCCTGCAATCATCGAAGAGAGATCATTTTTCTCTCTGTGGATTCTCACATTTCTCTTCAGATGAAACCCACATTCTGAGTTTAGAAGAGTGGTCTATATTGGGGTCACTCTCACAGTTACCTACTGATCACCCCTTCCAGAAAGCTGATAAAGTTAGGGATGAAGAGAACTGTCAAAAACAAAACATTATCTTAGATGTGTCCATGAAACAGTGGCTAAAACACTCAGATAGGTTGCTTCCAAGAGATGCTTCTCTACTTGTTCTTAGGGGATAGGGAGTCTCATTTAAAGGAGTCAGATTGATATCTCACTTCACCAGGACTTCTTCCACTACAGTAGCAAAACAACACACTACTGAGGATGAAGAGGATGACAATGAAGAGAAAGTTTTAAAGCAAAGAAAGATTGAAGCATCACCAAAAGAATGTGACCAGGAAATATAAGGGTTGAGCTTAGTAAAAGCCAAGGCAAAACAAGTGCAGAAATTTCTCAAGAAAGATGAGGCCTTCATAAAAAAAATTTGGGCTACAATGCTTGGAATTGGATCTGCACTAAAAGTGGTGGCATCTATGAGTACGAAGGTTTGATCACTTGAATGGCATTTAACTTCTTTTACCTTTAAAATACAACCGATCAATCACATATTTAGTGATGGAAATTGGGGGAATAAATTAAATAGAATAATTTAGAGGATTTTCTATTCTTGTGTTTCATGGCAATCTCTCATCAAGGAAAACCCTAGGAAATGAAACTATTTTACATAAGTTTTTAGTTTAGATGGCAATTTTTTCTGTCTTATGAAATAAGAAACATGTCTGTACATAAATAATCTAGAACAAATGTTAATATACTATTTTTCTGTTTAAGTTGTGGCAAATATAGTCCATTTTAGTACATTATAGAAAATTTGCTAATGCCTTGGAAATTTTTGCTAATTTGCAGAGGTTTAGAAATCTGGTAATGTCAACCATTCAATAAAGTCATCCCAGTGTGTTTGTATTAGACTTTTGAGGTTACCTCAATCTTTGTTTTTTACTGCACACTCACATCAATCTTTGGTGCAAATCCCTTGTAAACTTGTTCACAGCTGATTGCTTTTCTGATCTATGTCACAAGCAGGGAATATTTGGCCAGGAAACTTCATCAGTGGAAACATGATTTATTGGAAGCAGTGCAACATTATCGGATTGGAACTAAACTTCTTTGGGTTGACATTACAATATCTTTCAGGCTTTTACTAAAGCTTGCAAGTGGAAAGAATATTTCATGGAGAGAGAGGCAACAACTAACTAGAACAACAATAGATATTTTCAGGCTTATGCCATTTGCAGTCTTCATCATAGTTCCATTCATGGAATTGTTGCTGCCAATTTTTCTCAAATTATTTCCCAACATGCTACCATCCACTTTTCAAGATAAGATGAAGGAACAGGAATTATTTTATACTAATTACATTTCTTGCTTTGTCAGTATAAATAATCTATGTGATGCAAGCTTTTGGGATGGGGTGGATGGGTTTCGGCCCTTAGGGACGGCTAGAAGTGTTGCCCCATAGATCGAGGGGACATCAAAAGAATATTAAAAAATGTGGAGTTATAAAACAAGATCAAAATTTATTTAAAACTTTCTGATAACACTTGAAACCATCTAGTTCCAAGGCCATTGGAAACAATGCACTATCACAAAGTATTATGATACTATCTCCTTTTCTTTGGGTTAGTGCTTGCTAAACACTGGGGAAAATCATAGTGACTTTAGAGGTCAACTAATAATCGAACAAAAAGACCAACAATTCTTTATACTTAAATACAAATTATTGTCCTAAAAATTTGTGAAAAATCGGCGAGCTAATAGATGGTTTCATAGCTAAAGAATGCACGGAAATCAATGCAAAACCGGTGATTTAAAAGATTATTTAATGGATGAAAAAATGGCGAGCTAATAGATGATTTAATGGCTGAAAAATGAATGGAAATCAATGCAAAAAATCATTGATTTTGGGCACAAAACTGAATGCAACTTAATGAACCAAGCTTGCTAATTAGATGTAAAAATCCAGAATTAGTAATTACAGCAGCAAATTAAGAAGGTTTTTAAATTGAAAAAGGGAACCTTGTAGCTCCATTGTCATACTTGAAACGATATTTTTTGGTAGAAAAAGGCTACCTTGTCATACATGAAATGCAAGAAAATGTATTTGTGACAAAATACTCCCATGTTGTAATTCCCATGTCAATTTTCTCTGATTCCTGAGCATAGCTTTAGCTGATGCATGCTAGGCTATAGTTTTATCTAATATGTGGAAGGGTTTCTTTTTATTTGTGTGGAATTTAAATGTGCAAACTCTCTTTTTCCAATGAAAAAAGATTAATTTTATTAATAGATAACAAAAATAAATTCTACAGAAGAGGCTTGTTTCTAATCCTTTTCAAAATACTTATTTTCAGCTCAAACAGTTTGTCCCATATGTGGTCCCAAAATCCCATACACAGGTTTACAGCCGTATCACCAAAACAATAAAGTCCTTAATCTGATAGAAACCAAAAATCTGTATATCCAGCAAACTCTTCCATGCCAAGAATCACTAATTTGAGTTTCACATCTTTGAAAATTGCTGAAAGTTTCATTAGAATTCAGTCTAAATAATCAGGGCCAAATCATCTATGAACTCCGGTAGTAAATGTGGAAGCTCTCACATATGCACTTGTTTATTTATGGAAGTTATTTCCTATTTACCCTCAAGTTGCATAATCAAATGATAAGATGACTAGTATTTTTGTGTATCTTATACCAAATATAGATATTGTATAGGGGAACCTTGTAGCTAAAAACATGATTTGTTAAATTTGTGCAAGTTTATTGCTTGTTAAGACAAATAGGTGAATGAATACACATGTTTTTTTTTAAATGAAAATACGATTGTTGATTAAGATCATGAAACTTCAATGAAGGGTCAAGATTTATATCAGATCTATGATTTCTTTGTTCTCTGAGATGTGTTTTAAAATCACTATATTTGATATTCCCAAGGAATAAATAAAAATATACATTTGACTAGTCCTGTGAGGACTCAAGTGTGTTGGATATTGTTTTGTTGTCCGTCATTCAAAAACAAAGAAATTTTAGAAAACTATTAAAAGTCTTCCTTACATATTCTCTAGGATACTCAATTTTTCATCAATACAGAATCATCAAAATAGTCATAATATCTAAACCAACAATACAACAAGACGAGCATAACCAGTGTCTACATCCCTCAACTATGACTCTGAGCTAATATGCCATTAAGTGGTTGTTAGTACAAGTCTTTTTTGAAGCATATAGGAAGTGACTTTTCTAAATTCTTGTTTGGTTTAGGTACCCTTCTGTAACAACAAAGTATATTTAGCAAGCGTGTCTGCCATTGAGTTGAAATCTTGGTAAATGTGTCAAAAAAGGATTATTATTATGGTTTCAAACCAATTTTTGACCTCTTGAACTTGGTTCATGCAGGCCCAGATTCTCGATGCTGGACAGATGATTAGCCCAATCTATGATAAACTTTGAATCTCCATAACCTTGAAATTGTTTAATACCTCCATTCTCAGTTGTTTTCCACAGTTTGAATGTAGACTTCTGCCCTGCTTGCCCCTTTACTAGCCCCATCCTGTAGCAACAAATGAAAAGAAGAGTAAAAAAAAAAAGCACCAGCTCCACAAATACCTGATACTCCTTTTCATGCTCTCTTGAAAAGACCTAAGCTTTTGTTTATCAATATAATGCATTAATGAACAACTGGAAGGTTTTTATTTTCAAATCCTTTTTCAGTCCATTACCTCTCTAATCCTGTGTGCTACCTGGGAAACTATGAATACCTATTCCAGGAATATTATCAAATTTCTTGACATCCATATATCATATATAAGCAAAACATGGGAGCCTAAAAAGTTGCTACAATTTTGTCACCAATCTAGTCCTAGACAATCTACCAAGCTATTCCTATATATATCATCTTGATCTCTCCCCTGTAACCTGTGACACGTCAAGTTATATAGATCTAGAGATGGTGCACAAGATGAACAAGTGATCCACAGACTCAACATTGTATTTGCATATGATACATCACCCTTGTCTGCACCAATCTCTCATTTTCCCACTTGTAGTACTTTATTAGCCAGTGCCAACCACATTAGTGTTTTTGTTTCTAAAGGGATGAATAGCTTCCAAACAACTGTCCTCTAGGATGCTCTCTCTTGAATGAGTTCCTCCACTTTGGTAGCATAACCTATTTTGACCCACGGAGTGAATTTTCTTGTTCCCTTGATCCTTGAACACTTTAAATTCTCGGATCCTTGATGATTGGGCAAGTCAATGTAATCGTCTCATTCCTCTGGCTCACCTTGTAAACTTAAGACTATCTACTATCAGCCATCCTCAAGACTAAGAATTTCTTTCCAATTGCGAGTCTGCCTCTCTATGACAGTATAGACCACTAAGCATGTAAACTATCTAGCAGAGCCTCTGAATTTGAAATTTCCTTCAATCCTGATCCACGGGTCCTTTCCAATTCTGACTTTTCCTCAGTTCCCTCATTTATTTACCCACCAAGGGGAAAAATTTACCAAAGGATTTCCTTGTAATGGAAGCATCTTGTGAGTTTTTTTTTAATCCAATATTCCATGGATGCATCTCGTAAGTGTTTGGATTTCATAACTTGACCTCAGTTTCCATCATTATAAAGCAATCTCTAAAGGATTTTAGTTTCAAATTTTGAGCTGAAGTGTTTATGTGTTTTAAACCCCATTCCCAACTTACTTGGAATTGGCTACCCTGTTCCATTTATAACTAGTGGAATTTCTTGGCCCTCCCTCCTATGTGAAGGATGCTGAAACACTTCTTTTTGATTTGGTTAAGATTCCTTCTGGTCGTTGTGCTATAGACATCCAATACTCCTGTATGCTCTCTAGAATAGATTAATGAAGGTTAATATACGAACCACAGGACATTCATGGCCAAAATTTAAATGTCAATCATATGGTTTCAAGATGAAACCCATGTATTTAACTTCTTGAAATAATTAATGGGAAATATGATTTTGGTCCAGTCTTTAAATTACTCTGCCAATCCACTTTACATTTTTGAAGACTTATTCATATTTATTACCATTCCTGTAGTCTTGCAATAGAGGTCCATAAGCCCCTTAAGCTTTTCTAGCTCCCTAACAGAACTATTTAGTGAAAATCAATGTGTCGTCTACCAAAAGTAAATGGGTTATATGAACGAGTTTGCTGCATTAATCCCCTATAATTATGTTCTAGTATTTAATTAATTTAGAAAGTTTTCTTTATTGGGCTAAATTGTTTTAAAAAATATTTCACATTTAGCTTTTATGATTTTTTATTTTCTATGTCCTATTTTTCTAGCATCAAAACTCAGAAGTTCTATGATGTTACAAATCCTTCACAACAACATTGGGGACTTTGTTTACCTCCACCAGTGGCAGAGGTTTCCTTGCTTGGATCAGCTTCTTCAAGTAAATTGAGCAAATCACTGGCTCTTGTAAGTGACTTTAGGATTTTAGTATATTGTACTTTTGTCCAATTATCTTTAGCATTTGTTATTGATATCTGTGCAAACAAATTTTTCTATGCTTCCATATTAGATTATTTAATAGCTTCTGATTCATTCCTAAATAATCATTAGTATAGAAGCTAATGTGTATTTTCTTTAGACAGCTTCTGTTTTGCTTCAGTGATTGTCTTCTATATTCTCTTCATTTTCATTTCCTAATAATATATACATGTTCATATTTCCATGTGAAACTAGAACATAGGAGGTAATGCTGAGACTTCCCTTGCCAGTGGAGCTGGTGGAAGATCAATTGTATTGCCAGCTAGTGCATCTTGGTATGAAATCTATTTCTTGTCATGGAATATTTGTTTAGTTTTCTAGCACCCCATTGGATTGGTGCATAGTAACATTACACATTAAGTTTAGTGAACATAAGCTTCCATATGATTTAGGAGTTTGTGGTGGAATATTACATATCTTACTGAATATTGAGACATTAATGGTTGTTGCAGGGGCTCCCATGCTGCACAGGAAAAATCATTTAGTATGAGGGTCCCAGCTATTCAGGGCTCCTCTAATCCTAAAACAAGTTCATCTCATTCACTTTCAGTGTCTCCAACATTAAATCTCCCTACCTTGGTGGTGGAAGTTGCGGCATCAAGGTTGAGTTCTGATCATTGCAAGCTGTTGATTAATAAGGGTGGGAATTCATCAACATTTATATCTAAAAAACATATTGATGCCAAACCTAATGCAATGAGTGGAACCGATATAAAATTAAATTCACGTGAAGCTTTCCATGGAAAGAATGCCAGTTTAGTTGATCCTACTATGAAATGTAGGAGTCATGAGGGTTTTAAAATTCTATTGAAGAATTCGTCCTCTGAAACACACAAGGGTTCATTTGAGCTGGGCATTGGGCACATTAAAACAATGAGAAGTGAAAGAACAGATGCAGCTTCAGTGTCATCTGGTATTGTATGTGTTGGACTTTCTAAAGATAGCTTTCCAATATCTATCCCTCAAAGCAACTTTGTTGTTCAAAGCAATAGTGAAGTGAATGGTGTTGCTCTAAATAAAAGCAGTAGAATGCTTTCAGGAAACCATGTTGATAATTGTATACAAAGGTCTCCATTTGATGATAGGTATCAAAAAAATTATGAAGAACACTTTGTAGAACCATATGGTGAAGGTTGCTCTAAAGCTATTTCTTCAGAAGTAGAGGTGCCTCCCTTTATGGAAAAAGTCCAATTTTCAGTTGATTATTATAGTTCTAAATATTGTTGTCTTCATCAAAACTACCCTTAATGGTGACGGTGGCAGCTTTGGAGTTATTGATCATAAAGCAGAGGAAAGATTAGTTTCAACTGCTGAAAAGACTAGTGCAGGTTCTATCCAAAATTGTGAAAATGAGCTTATGTTAGAGGAAATATCAGTTTCAAAAGCTGGGAATACTAGTACAAGCTCTATCCAAAATTTTGAAAATGATTCTATGTTAGATGCAACCAATAGAAGTACAAGTACTGGTTTTCAAATTCCCGATAAAGTAGAAATGGCTAGAGATTCTAATGCCAGTTCTAAAAAGCTAGAATGCTTGGAGAATCTGGCGTGTAATATCCTTCCAGAAGTTTATATGAATGGCTCAGATGTTGGAGAAAACAATATAATTTCAAACATATTGTCTTTGAATTTTGATTCAAATGATAGTGTATAAAATAGTCCTCACAATTTGGACTTTCTAAAGATAGATTTCCAATCTCTGTCCCTCAAAGCAACTATGTTGTTCAAAGCAACAGTGAAGTGAATGATGTTGCTCTAAATAAAAGTAGTAGAATGCTTTCAGGAAACCATGTTGAGAATTGTCTACAAAGGTCTCCATTTGATGATAGGTATCAAAACAGTTATGAAGAACACTTTGCAGAACCATATGGTGAAGGTTGTTATAAAGCTATTTCTTCAGAAGCAGAGGTTCCTCCCTTTATGGAAAAAGTCCAATTTTTAGTTGATGATTATAGTTCTAAAGATTTTTCTCTTCATCAAAAGTATGTAAATACTTGTACCCTTAATGGTGACGGTGACAGCTTTGGAGTTACTGATCATAAAAGTAGAGGAAAGATTAGTTTCAACTGCTAAAAAGACTAGTGCAGGTTCTATCCAAAATTGTGAAAATGAGATTATGTTAGAGGAAAGATTAGTTTCAGAAGCTGGAAATACTAGTACAAGCTCTATCCAAAATTTTGAAAATGAGTCTATGTTAGATGCAACAGATAGAAGTACAAGTACTGGTTTTCAAATTCTTGAGAAAGTAGAAATTGCTAGAGATTCTAATGCCAGTTTTGGAAAGCTAGAATGCTTGGAGAATCTGGTGTGTAATATCCTTCCAGAAGTTTATATGAATGGCTCATATGTTGGAGAAAACAGTATAATTTCAAACATATTGTCTTTGAATTTTGATTCAAATGATAGTGTATTAAATAGTCCTCACAATTTATCAAATTTGCTCCTTGTTGAGACTGATAAATGCAATGGGATGTCAAAGGAAATATCAAGTTCATGGAAGTCTCAGAATAGCAAGCGGTCAAGATTTTTATTTGCAAGTTCAGAAGGTTCTATAGAAAGATCAAGTCATTATTCCACTCCCAATTTGGTATCGTCTAGGAAATTGCAGAGGGAGTGGGAAAATGGACAAGATGTTTTGGAAAGCACAAATGGACATGAACTATTGAATATTAATGGAATATATAATAATGCATCTGGCCCAAAGGTGCAAGGATTTCAGAGTACTTCAGAGGGAAGCACATTTTTGGTTCCTTCAGAGGCCAAGGGTGAGTTTTGTCTTCTTTTGTTGTTGGATATTAGTAATTTTCTTTTAATAATTGTGTTTTACCTCTTGCTAATATGGCATTTACAGCTTTTGTTTCCTTTTATCCAGCCATTTTAATCCTTTGTATTTTTCCAAGTTTGTTATCTATGGATATAGACTTATTTTTATGGATATAAATACAAGAGATAACCATTTTCAAATGAGCCTATATTTTAAGATCTATCACTGCATAGGGGATGTCCCTAAGTTGCACCAGGACATTACCAATGTCGTGTAGGATTGTAAGATATCCCTTCGCCATCTTGGGGACTTCTTAGCATCACTTTCCAAAATTGGTGCCTAAGAGAAAAGAAATATAAGGCCTTAGCACTACACTCACTCACCAACACATTACCCCTTACTAAGAGACTAATCAATCTCTAATTCAGCCAAGATTTAGATTTTTTTTCTTTAAATTAGCTAGGTCAGACCCTCTCTTACTCTTACCGTCTTCTCTACCCTGCCTCTATCCTCCCGCAGAAACATACCCTATGTTATAATGCTGTACTAATGGTAGGTTTTGAACAATTCTTCATGAACCTTGAACTTTGTACTTGTAAATATAACTCCACACCAAAATATGAGACCCAAGTCTTAGTGAGGCTCTTATATTCCATTGAAGAAGCAATGAATCCCACGTGAGGAGTCAGAGTGGAAAGCGTAAACATGCCATAGGTCCTGAAGGGAATTGGAACTTAAAACTAATTCATAATCAGATAATCAGGGCAGGGCACTTTCACATTCCACTCAAGCAAGATGGAGACATGCTTTATTACCCTGATGAAGAAATAGTTTCTTGTAGGAAGTTCAAATGGGGAATATGAACCTCATTATGATTTTTTCTATCCTTTGCTTCATCATAAATGTGCATTTCATGGTCAAGTAAATTCCTTAATTTTGAAAGTCATAAATATTGATAAGTATATGCCTTTATGCAACTATGCATTATAAGAACACTGTAGAATACCAGTCTCTCCAACCTTTTCGATAGGTTTAGTCAATCTCAAAAGCTTACTAGAATCTAAATTTTAGTGTAGTCTTATTTTAGGTGACCATACATTCTAAGGAAAGTTCAGTTCTTATAAATGGTTATTTCTCTCTGTGAACTGTTGTCCAATCATCATGGAAGATTTTTCATATCCTGTACATCTCAACACAGAGCTGATATATATTTTGTTATACCTAATAGTTTGCAAGTTTTTCAAGTTTAATTCATGCTTAACTAGTTGTCTTACCTGTCAAATAACTGGTATCATCACCTATAAGCCAAATATACAACCCTTTAAAGGTTTCTCTAAATATGCAATGTTGCGGGAGCAATGCATTTCTCTTTATATTTGCAACATGACTCTTTAATTATTGAATCCACTATTAGGTGCCCTTATAGCCAAGGAATAATGATTCACAAAGCATAATTCCTCCATACAAAATGGTACCTTTGAAATCCTAAATGATTCAATGCTAAATACTTGCAATACTCGCAATTCTTTGAATTCTAGGTCTAGAGATCATTTTTGCAAGGCATTACGGTGCATAGGGAGTCAAGTCTCCAATTTTGCAAATCGTCGAGTCTCCATTAATAATAATTTTCTGAATCTGCCTGGATCTTAGAATGTTTATTACTTGATTTAAAGCTAAAATAGGCTTCACAATAAAATAGGCTTCAAAATAAGAGAAGAAACCTTTTGCAGTTTGATCACAACCATAGACCTGCTTATTATGGAACCTTCTCAAAGAAAAGGTGAATATACTTTGCATAATTTTAAGTTTATTAATTATCAAAGCAACAGGTTTTGTTTTAATTTTGATAGCCCATGATGAGGAACATATGAAACACCTTGAAGCTCATGGATTCTTAATATTGCAGTAGACAAGAGGGGAAGTTTTGTTTCTGAATCTTTGTTTTTGATGCAGTGATGGCATTAGGCTTCAAAATCCTTTCAGGAAGGACTCTTCTTTGGACTATGAGAATGATAGTGATGAATAATGGGAAGAGGTAATCATCAATAAATATCTTTGGTAAGAGTATTTGTAGTATTTTTGTTAGCTTTAGTTACAGGAAAAATTGTACATAGCTCTCAGGGATTAGTTTATCATCAACACTAGTTACTGGTAAGGTGTAATAGTAATAATTATGTAGTTTGTTGATTGATATCTATCATAAATTTGTTTGAATGTCATCATTGTCAAGCAATAAAAAATTCTTAAAGGGTTCTATCTCAATGGTAGAGCACCTACCTAATTATAGGAAGGATGTTGGTGGTTCGATTCCTCCATGCCCTATCATAAATTTGTGACTACAAAAATGACTAAATTCGCATATATACGACTATTAGTAGCTAATTTCCCGTAGCTTAGTCATATTTAGCTTAGTCATTAATATGTTAACATCTAATAGTTTATTTAGTCATATATTTGGTCATTAATGGTTGCAATTAGTGACTAAATCAGTGACTAACTCAATGACTAAATCAATGACCAACTCAGTGACTAAATCAATGACTAAATCCATGACTAAATCATTAACTATCAATGACTAAAACAATGACTAAATCAATGACTAAATCATTGACTATCAATGACTAAATCATTGTCTATCAATGACTAAATCAATGACTACTAAGTCAAGCAATTAATGACTAGTGAAATACGACTAGCTATAAGATAGTGGAAATTTGCTACTATTAGTCACCGACTCAAAAATAGTCTTTTATAGCCTGATTTTAGTCATTAATTTCTCATTTTCTACTAGTGTGATGACGATATTTCTGTAACTTTCCTTGTGTCTGTATGAACTATAGGGGTCGGTGGTCTATGTGGATGATCGCTTCCTTCCCCAAAATGTAATGCTTCCATTGTTGACAAGCCTGTACAATGGAATACATATCTTTGTCATAAGTGGGATATTTGCAGACTGTGTTGGACAGTGTCTCACTATGATATTCCAGTGGATGCCCTTGTTGAGTAAGGACTGCTCCAATAACATAGCTAGAGGCATCTATCTCAATCTCAAATGGTTGTTGCAAGTCTGGTAATGTGAGAACTGGGGCACAACAGAGGCGATGTTTCAATTTTGCAAATGCCTTCTGTTGAGTTTCCATCCAGAAGAATTTTGCTTTTGCTCCTCCCTTGGTGACTTGACTCAAGGTCCAAGTGATATGAGAGAATCCCAACACGAACCTGCGGTAGAAATCAGCAAGATGCAAAAGGCCACGAAGCTGTGTTAGAGTAGTTGGGGCTGGCCAATCCTGAATGAATTGGATCTTGGTTGGATCCACATGTACCCCACACTCAGCAATAATGTATCCCAGATACTGAACCTGGGTCATGCCAAAAGTGCACTTATCCAAATTGGCACACAACTTGTGCTTCTGCAGTGTTTGGAGGACATGTTGGATGTGGTGGAGGTGCTCTTCCCAAGTCTGGTTAAATATCAGGATGTCATCCAAGTACACTACTATGAATGAGTTGGTGAATGGCCACAAGATGTCATCCATTAGTCTCATGAAGGTTGCAGGAGCATTCATCAGACTAAAAGGCATGACCAACCATTCGAAAAGGCCCTCCTTGGCTTTAAAGGTAGTCTTCCACACATCGGCCGGTTCGATCGGTACCTGGTGATACCCGGAATTTAAGTTGATCTTGCTAAAATATTTCTCCCCTTTAAGCTATTCTAGGAGGTCATCAAGATCTAGGATCGGGTACCTATTCTGGACATTGATCTTGTTCAGCACCCGATAGTCAATACATAGTCTACAAGTCCCACCCTTCTTCTGTACCAACACGATTGAGCTCCCATAGGGAGATGAAGTGGGCTGGATGTGACCCTTCTACAGAAAATCCTGAATTTGCCTCTTGATTTCATCATTCTCCAGAATAGAGTGTTGATAGATCGGTCCATTGGGAATACGCGCACCTGGAGTTAGATCAATGGGGTGCTTGACCTGACAGTGCATAGGAACCCTTGTGCGTGAGGTGAATATCTCCTGATACTCCTCCACGACCTTGTCCATTTGTTGTTGTTGTGAGAAGGGGCCCTTTCTAGAGGTCATGGCAATCATCTTCTTCTTTCCCTGAGGTCAGATCATCAAGAAAACAAATTTCCTAGTTTTGGAAATGAGCTTACTACATTGTTTTACAGTAACCAAAGAGATAGCGGCAGGAGGTGCTACCTCTAGCATCCTGTATAACTTATTTCCCAATGTAACAATAATAGTGTGAGGCCGAGAATCATACATAGCATGTCTCTTCCATAAGTATGGTTGACCTAATAATACATCACAAACATCAAGAGGAGCAATATCACATAGTACCTCATCGATGAAGGGATTGATACTGTAGGGAAGGTGGCACTCCTGGCTGACGTGGAGATCCCATCCTTGGTGAAGCCACCCAATGGTGTAAAACTATGGGTGTGCTATGGTCAAAAATCCCAATTGCTTCATGAACTCTACTAAAATAAAGCTCTTTTGGATCCCACTGTCGACAATGAACTATAGCAGGGGACCCTTTACCCACATCTGGTAGTGGAAAAGACACTCCTCCTCTGAATCTTCTGGTTCTTCCTTTTGGATCTTTATGGTGGAAACAGTGGCATTGGGATCTGTATCGATAATATTCTTCCCTTTGTCATTACCCTTCTTGAGTTCTGATTTAGTGTCAGAGTATGCATCTGATTCAAAAGCCTTTATCTCGGCCACTAGTGACTGCTTGGCCCGACACTCACTTGTGTTGTGAGTGGGGCTCTTATGGAACTGGCACCACTTTCCTGCTTCCTTCTTTGGCTTCACAGTGTTTCTCTTTGCTTGCAGCTTTGGAAATTTGTATTGAGTCACCATGCCTTGGCTGTGTCCTTGGTTTTGCGATTTGGGGGCACCTTTCGCTTGCTTCTGATTCGTAGATCCAAAGTATCACTTTTTTTTTTGAATTTTTGCTCAATTTTGGCAGCATACCGGTATGTCGTACCAAGTGAGGAGATGTTGAGGAACTCCATTTCATCCTGAATGTATCTATGCAAACAACTATGGTACTTCAGCACCAAATTTTTCTCTAAATATTTGATACCCAACTTGGTGCGTAGGGTATGGAACAAATTCGTCAGCTCATGCACATCTTGATCTCTTTGTTGCCGCAGCGTAGTCCATTGTATGTACTTGTCCTCATAGCTCCCCATGGGATAATATTGTCCCTTTATGGCATCTCAAAAAGAATTCCAAGTGGGTACAACCGAGAATAGAGAGGGTTCCTCCTCATCCTTTCCCTCATAGTAGGTTTCCCACCAGTCCTTGATATGGGGGGCGGCTTTCAGTAGTGAAAAAGTAATCTTTTCCTGGTCAAAAAAGTCATGAACTGAGAAATATCCTTCTAATATATTCAACCATCTATCTATAGTTTCTGTATCCTTATAATGTCAAATTTTACTTGTACCTTAAAAGGGGTTGCGCCTCCAGAGTGGCTGCTAGATGCAGATGCGTCACCAGTGGGATGTCATTGAAGGATCTGGGTGAAGTTATCCATCATCACATTCCTTTGTTTTTAAAGGGCCTCCTCGAGCAACATTTTGATAGGATCTTATGTTCCCTTATCTTTATTTTCATCCCCCATGGGTGGCTGTCGGTATTTGCAAGGAATATCTTGCAAAACTTCAACTAGATCGAGCCCTAACTCTTTATACCCCACCCTCATTGGGGACATGCAAAGAAGGATCGAGAAAGAGCAGACTGCTCTGATACCACTGATACAGATTTATGCAGGAATGCAACAAAATGCACAAATAACCATAGAGACAAAGATGCAGTGGAAATAACACTTCATTTCATTAATCAAAGAACTAAAACTTGTTTACATACAGAATGGAAATAAACTAGCTAGAGTGCTGGTAGTTTATCTCTAAGAAGAGATGTGGTGGCTACATGACTATGAACTCTATGTTACAATGAGGCTCGAAGGCCTATATATTATTGAGAAATAATGGAAACCCTACACATCCAAAAACCTAACCCTAGGAGGTGAAATGCCAGAATGTGGGCCCCCCATTGGGTAACTTGGTACATCAATTCCCTCGAGTTGTAACTTTGGAATACTACCTCCATTTGACATGCATGATACATCGGTACAAAGATCTGTTCAAGGACTACATCCTTAAACGACAAATATTGAGTCCAAAATGGACTCATATTTTCCCAACCATTCTATGCCAAAAATTTGTCGTTTAGGGCCTCAAAACAACTCTGGAAGTTTAGGACCCAAAAAATGCCAAAAATAGTAAATTGTGCTACAATTAAGGAAACTGAAAAAATGAAAGAAACAATGGTGGGGGTCCAAGTGGAATAGGTTAGTGGCTGCCAATATCCTCCTAGATTATTCCTCCCCCCTTAGGAAGCAATGGTCCCCATTGTGTTGAGTTCCTCTATGAGATGAGGAAACTTCTGCTGAAGTTGGTCCTTGTTGAGCCACTTTCCCTCGTGACCAAGTTGGCCTGCTTTGACAACTCGATATAGATGGATCTTCTGCTAGTGGGTATTCTTGATCTATGTGTCCATAATCCAATTATTTGTGGCTTGTTCCATGTAGTCAGGGTTTAACTCTGTTGGTGTGAGTTGTTCTGCAACATCTGATGTGTCCAATACAGGTGGAAAGTAGGGAAAAAGGCGGTCCACATTGAACAATGGGTGCATACCAAGGAATGGTGGAATACTAAGCTCGAAGGCATTGTCCCCAACAGCCTTGGTGATGGTGTATGGCCCATATCAAATTGCGTGAATCTTGTCGTGGGGTCCAGTGAGATGCTCCTTCTACACATGTAGCCACACTTTGTCTCCCACCTGGAAGTTGTGTTGCAACTGATGTTGATCATGTCGCTGCTTGTACTTAGCATTGGATCTGTCCAATATGTCCTGGACATGTTGGTGAATGCGCTGAATGTGCTTAATGAAGTTGTTCACCTTTGAAACTTCAGACTGGACATGAAACGAATCAGCCTGAGTAGCTGGAAATGGCATGGCTACATCAATGGGACATAATGGTTGGAATCCCACATTAGAGGAAATTTCACCTCAAAATGGGCCTCTAAAAAAAAAATTAATAAAATAATATTTATTAATTTTGGACGAAGAAAAGAAAAAAACTATTTTTTTGTTTGTATTTTTGACATATATCCCCGTGTTTTTACTCAAATTTCAATCGGGAGAGCTCGTTAGATGTGGACTTAAATTCTGCATCCAACAAGTACCCACTTGGCATACTTTAGACGGATCCTACTACCCCAAAAACAAGAAATACCTGAAAAATGTGATGATGATGTCATCATCACGTTTTTTTAGGTATTTCTTGTTTTTTGTGTAGTGGGGTATGTCAAAAGTATGCCGAGTGGGTACTCATTGGATGCGAAATTTAATTATGTGTCCAACAAGCTCTCCCAATCGAAATTTGAGTAAAAAAACAGGGAGATTATGTCGAAAATACAAATAAAAAAAAGTTTTTTTTTATGATACCTATCCCCAAATTTATATTAAAAAAGTGTTTAAGACCTATATGGTATTTCAAATTTAAAGAAATTTCATTAGCTAACACATGATGACATGGAATTTGAGTTAAAGTTAAAAGGCCCATTTTGAGTTGAAATTTCCTGTAATGAGCCCACCTGAAAGGGGATGTGGTCGGTTGAGGTGTCGAGGGCTTGGTTATAGCTATGTTATACATAGGGGAGGCTCTCATCCCATGTGCGTGGATTCATTGAGTTGTACATGCACAAAATGTGTACGATCATCCTGTTGACGACCTCTGTCTGGCCATCAGTCTGGGGATGGAAACTTGTGGACTTTGTGAGCTTGGTGTTTAGCATTGACCATAGGATAGACCAAAATGTACTATGGAATATGCTATCCCGATCTGATATTATACACTGTGGGATCCCAAAGTGTACCCACACTCGTTCAAAGAAGAGTTTAGAAATGGCTTCTACTATGATATTCTTCTTGTAGGCCGCCATTATGGCCATCTTTTAGAATCTATCGATGACCATGAACTCACAGTCGTTGTCATGCTTAGTAGAAGGAAGGATCGACATGTAATCCATGGAGATGGATTCCCAAGGTCGACTAGGGGTAAGCAACGGAGTGTAGAGGCCGTCCTTCTTGATGGAGGGTTTGGCAATGGCGTAGGTAGTGTAGGATCAGATGTACTTCCCAATGTCCTGTCAAAGGTTTGGCCAATAGAAATAATTTTGCAGTACTGCCACTATTTTCTCGACCCCGAAATTCCCAGAGACCCGAATGTAGTGTGCTTCCCAAATCATCTTGGCATGCTCGCTTGAAGGAAGACAAAGGTGTCCCATGTGACATAGTAGTGCTTCCTGGAGGTGAAAATTTGGAACTTGGTTTCCCTCCAAGAGCGTCTTGTATGTGTGGCTGAATTCTGGATCACTCTTGTAGAGAAGAGGCCAATCAGAAGTCTCATGCCCACAAGATTTGAGCATGGTGGTTATCACCACGATCAATGGTTGGTTGAGGCAGTCTACAACATTGTTGGTGCTTCCCTTCTTGTACTTGATGTTCGATTGAAACTGTTGTAGATATGTGGACCACTTCTGATGGTGATCATTTTGTAACTTTCCTTATTTCTGTATGAACTGCAGGGGTCGATGGTCTATGTGGATGATCGTTTCCTTCCCCAAAATGTAATGCTTCCATTGTTGGCAAGATTGTATAATGGAATACATCTCTTTATCATAAGTAGGATATTTGCAAACTATGTTGGACAGTGCCTCACTGTGATATGCCACTGGATGCCCTTGTTGAGTAAGGACTACCCCAATAGCATAGTCAGAGGCATCTGTCTTGATCTCAAATGGTTGTTGCACGTCTGGTAATGTGAACACTGGGGCACAATAGAGGCAATGTTTAAATTCTGCAAACTCCTTATGTTGAGTTTCCATCCAGAATAATTTTACTTTCGCTCCTCCCTTGGTGACTTGACTCAAGGGCCAAGTGATATGAGAGAATCCCAACATGAACCTGCGGTAGAAATTAGCAAGACCTAGAAAGTTTTGAAGCTTTGTTAGAGTAGTTGGGGCTGGCCAATCCCGAATGACTTGGATCTTGGTTGGATCCACATGTACCCCACACTCATCAACAATGTATCCTAGATATTGAACCTGCATCATGGAAAAAGGGCACTTGTCCAAATTGGCACACAACTTGTACTTCCACAGTGTTTGGAGGACCTATTGGATGTGGTATAGGTGCTCTTCCCAAGTCTGGCTGAATATCAAGATGTCATCCAAGTACACTACTATGAATTAGTTGGTGAATGGCTGCAAGATGTCATCCATTAGTCTCATGAAGGTTCCAGGAGAGCATTTGTCAGATCAAAAGGAATGACCAACCATTCAAAAAGTCCCTCCTTGGCTTTGAAGGCATTCTTCCACACATCAGTTGGTTCGATCGGTACCTAGTGATACCCATACTTTAAGTCAATATTACTAAAATATTTTTCCCCTTTAAGCTAGTCTAGGAGGTCATCAATCTATGGGATCGGGTACCTATTCCAGACAGTGATCTTGTTCAGCACCTGATAGTCAATACAGAGTTTCCAAGTCCCATCCTTCTTCTGTACCAACACGATCGGGCTCCCACAAGGAAATGAAATTGGCTGGATGTGATCTTTCTGCAGCAGCTCCTAAATTTGCCTCTTGATTTCATCATTCTCCAGAATAGAGCATTGATAGATCGGTCCATTAGGTAGCGTCGCACCTGGGGTCAGATCAATGGCGTGCTTGACCTGACAGTGTACAAGAGGCACCCTTGTTGGTGAGGTGAATATAATGTCTTGGTACTCCTCCATGACCTTGTCCATTTTTTGTTGTCATGTGGAGGGGACCTATCTAGAGGTCATGGCCACAATCTTCTTATTTCCCTGAGGGTGGATCATCAAGAAAATAAATTTATCGGTTTTGGAAATAAGGTTACTAGATTATTTTGTAGTAACCAAAGAGATAGCGATAGGAGGTAGTACCTCTAGTATCCTGTACAACTTATTTCCCAATGTAATAATAACAGCACGAGGCTGGGACTTGCCGAGAACCTGATATGCAAGTGAATTACAACTAACATATAGAGTGTACAATATTTATTGTTAACCCAAGAAAGTTTTGTATTTCAAGGATAACATGCACAGTATATGCTTAAACACTAAATCACTGTAATTGAACAATACTATCCTCTGTTTGGCTATGCTCATCCCAAGAATATAATTAATCTAGTTACCTTCTAAGGAATGCAATCACAATTACCTTCTGCTATGGCTTGGTATATGAATGGAAAAAGTCACACCTAAATTACAATTGCAGATAAGGGAAAATCCTGTTCACACCACTTAATGATTAACTCAAACACCTAATCTAATTGTCCTAGGAACCCAAAAACATAAATTGAATATTGATCTAGGAATTCAAAATACAGAGATTGAGTTCATCTATTCTAGGAAATTGAAGTATAGGATTGAAATTCTGTAATCATAAAAATAAGAGACAAGCTGCAAAGATTCATGGAAACGACAACTAAAAGATTTAAGGATGAACAGAGCTGTTACAGTTACCACACGAATTGCATAAGAAATAATTACCTACTCAGTCGACTTTCACATTATGCCACTACAGGTATCCAAGGATTGCAATCATGACACACTGTAAATCCACACTTGTTACAACTTCCTATGAAGAAATAAAATTAACATAACATCACACAACAAAATAATTAAAAAGACCTAATTTAACTCAACGATCCCTGTGGAAGGCGGGCCCAGCCTTCACACAAAGATGTTGGTTGAACACATGTAAAAACCTTTAGATCAGAAGTAACTCCTTGTATTAAAAGACAGAGTGATTACACAATTCCTCCTCACAACTAATACAATGAATTGATTATATGTTCAACAACCCCTGACTCGAAACAGTTCTCCATATTTATACAATGTAAATCATAACATCCTATCCTATTATGGGGCATCCAGGAAGATCTCTAATCTTCAGGCACCCTAAATGACAACAACTATTACAAATGTGGCAGGATGAAAAATAGGAAACATAGGAAAACTGTTAATCGCCCCCAGGAGTGAGGATATCTTCAGATTATGGCTACACACAAGCAGCAACACAATGTTGACCTCCAATTCTGATGCATTCTGTTACAGCTACCTTGACACAGCTTTGTCCAGGATATTGCACTAGAACCACATTCCTTGGGTGATGATAGGATGGATGGGGATCAGCTTAAGTGGTGAATGCCCATCCTTTTCATAGCATGTTCAGCCTAATCTTCCTGTAGTCCATATACCTCAAAATATCTTTATAAACCATCATATGTTAGCGCATTGAGATATACAAAGCATTAATTATCACAATCATAAGTATTAATAAAATAAAACAATGACCAATCATACCTTGGTGGTTTGAAGAGTAGAGTGGGGGTAAAATGTTTATTTGGCATGCTCAATGGGGTAGGATAGAACAAGAAGAGGTAGATAAGGGTGGTCAAAAGAAGCCATTTATGGGCCCAACATCCCCCCCCAACTATCCTGTTGCATGTCCTCATGCAACAACCTCCATTACTTTGAATCTGAATCTTGCACTGAGATCTGTTCATGGAGAGAAGAGAAATTGTAGGGGAACTCAGGCATCCCTTATTTTTCTATGAACCCTCTGTGAGCAATCCAATATCTCCAACATCGTTGCCCCTCTGCCTTGGTTAGTGAGAAATCCATCCTATATGGTTTTTTCGACCACCAGATGAGGGGAAATTTAAATTTCAGACCCAACCAATTAACCCCACATTCCCTAATACATCCAACATAACCCTCGACCCTGGAAAGTGCTTGTTCAAAATTTCTAAAATAATAGGGGTCTCTGCTCCTGAGTATAGGAGAGGAAACCTACCATCTGTGCCTACTTCCTTCCAATGCTGCTTGTTGTTGTATATAAATATGGTTGGTACAAGTACAAATAACTTCATCCTGCATTTCCATTATGTGTCGAGTCTGGATGGGACATGAAAGCAAACTCATGTATCGAGCAAGAAGAATACCTGAATTTTGAGGCTCACTTTGAAACCACAGGTTAAAGTGAGCTTCATTGTGAGAAAATGTTTGAAGATACCTTTCTCAATGAGCATGATTGCTCACAAAAGAAGAAAAGGCCCTCAACTGAACATCCCCTGGAAAAGGGACAGGCTTTGAATGGAAGTCCAGAGGGCAAGCCATCTCATGCAAATATAATTCATACAACAAATTTTTATCTTCAAAATAACTTCTTAAAAATATTTCCAAAAATTTTGTTGAGGTCGTTATCTCAAATGACCTCCCTTCTTTCACAGCTCTCAACTTAAATCAAACAAACTGTTCAAACAAGAAGACAGGGTAAGAATAAGAAGGTACCCTAGTGCCCATGAGTTCTTGAGAGAGAGCATACATCTGCTCTTTTTCCTTTTGCATAAACTAGAACTTTTTTAGCTCCCTTAAATTGCTCTGTAGCTCTTCCTCTCGAAGTCTCTGGGTCATACATTTTTCTGCCCATTTCTCCTCCAGTCTCCTGATAATATTTTTATGCTTAGTAAGGGAAATTATCCCTCCTTGGTATTCCTCCACCTGGCTCTTCCATTTTATTACCTCCATTCTCAGAATTGAGACTTCTGCTGTAAGGTTCAGGATTTCTTCTTCATGATGCTCCTCCTTGTCAGAATCCAGGTCGATGAAGTTTCGAAGGGGATCAATCCACACCTTGTCGCTTGATGTGCCACATTGGACACCCTACACATCTGAAGCTATCTTGGGGGGTGCTGGTTCTTGTGTGACAACAACCTTTTCTGGACTCTCTTCAACAACAAAATCCACCATTCTTGGAGATGTTGGTCCTTGTGTAACAACATCCTCTTTCTGGGGTTCTCTTATGGCAATTTTAGCAGCTGACTGTGAGGATGTTGGTTCTTGTGGAGCAACTTCCTCCTAAATTTTAATTCCATTTTCTACCTGATTATCAGCTTCTATCTCAGCTAGAGGCTGTGAGGCTACTGGTTCTTGTGTGATAGAGCCCTGTTCTTCTTTTTCCTCCTACTACTGAGATTAGATGTCTTCTTCAGTATGCAGCTGCTCCTCAAGGATTTCAGTATCGCCTAAGGATTGTGTTTGAACTTGTTCATCTTCACTCCAATGCATATCAGGACTGACATCCACTTAAGGGTTAATTTATTGTTGCATTTCAAGAGTCCCTAATGCAACCTTCAAGGATGTCGGTTCTTGTGTGACAACATCCTGGCTCACTTCTTCATCTCCCTGCTATTGTGGCTCCTCTTCTATGATTTCTGTGTCATGGGACAATTCTGGAGTTGTAGTATAGAATTCTTTATTAAACTCCAGAGTTCCCCCAATCCCTGGTTCTCCTCCCATCTAGTCAGCCACTTGGACAAGCACATTCAGGGATGCTGGTTCTTGTGTGACAGCACCTTATTCAATCCCATCATTGCCTTGCTGTTGTGGTTCCACTTCTATAATTTCTGTGTCATGGGAGGACTCTGGGTCATAGTGTAATCTTCATCCCCAAAATCAGGAATAACTTCATCCCTTGGTTCCTCTATCCCAGAGTTAGTGGCAACTTCAGCAAGAATATTTAAATATGTTGGTTCTTGTGTGACAACATCTTCTTTCTCTGCAACTTCCTCCATTGTAGGTGCAAACTGTTTTGTTGTAAAGGCACAAATTACAATCTTATGGCCTGCTTCCTTAAAGATTTCTCCACATGTGGGACAAACCACTCTTTCTTCCTCATTACCAGGCTCGGTAGAATTTGGTCCCTCCAATTGATCCGCAGCCTCCACCAATGTGTGCAGCTTCCTTTCACCCTGTTTTCTGCAGGATTCTTTCCAATTTTCCAATTCCCTTCTGAGTGTTTGGACTTCCTCTTTTAATAGCCTATTTTCGAACAGAAGTCCTTCAATTTGGGGTTCTTCTTTAACTGGCCCTTGTGGGGCATTAATTGGCCTGGGTTCAAGAATGGGGAACTCAATTTGTGCTTCTAAGGTTGCCCATATTTTCCTTGCTGTTTCTGCTGCTGCAACCGACTTGGTTCTTTTCCTTCTTATTGGTGGAGATATCTTAATTCCATCATTTGATCTCTTCCTTTTTCTTTGTGGTGCTGGAGTTTCTGGATTCACAGCTAAGGTAGAAGGAATGTTCCCAATTCCAGCATTTTCTTGTTCCTTGGGCTGTTCTTCCTCAATCAAAGCTCCTCCCCACTCGGGTAAAGATTCAATGGTCACCAGCTCAATATTTTCTTATGTTGCCATGGCTCTGTCATCTTTGGGTTCAATTGTCATAGCATCTAATGCTGCTCCAATTTCACCCTCTGTTGTCAGAGCTACCCTATTATTTAGTTCTTCCACGGGATTTTTATGTACATCTTCTCTCAATTGTTCTTCTTGTGCCCCTGGTTGATCCTCTAATCCAGTTTCATCTCCCCAACCAACTATATTGAAGGGGCTTCAATCCTCCTGTTGTGCTTCATGTCCCCCCAACTGTGGATGGACTTGCTCTTCTTCTATTTGGATACCAAGCAAAGGAGCAGGTTCCTGAACTTGAGTTGCAAATTGCTCCTAGGTTATATTGTGTTGAGCAAGGGTCCTTAATATGATTAATTTAATGAGGCCATGGTGGGTCAGTGAGGCGAGTGGATGTTTGGAAACTCAAACAAACCCTGCCATATGATACAAATCATTGAGCAAATACTATGGAATGTTTAATAGAACCCTGTGATGGAGATGAGATAGTAAAGGGAGTTCAGAATTATAGACAGTTTGGCACCTACCTTCACAGGTGATATATTTCTTAAGAAAAACAACGACTTGATTCCATGGTTGTGGCAATGGCTGCAATACTATCCCCCTTTTTGTCGTTTGAACCTGCTCCACCTCTATTAGAAACTCTTGTACTGCTGCAGTAGTGGGGACTCGACGTCCAAACCAAGCCCTTCCCACCTGAGGAATACCAGTGACCTCAGCTATAATGGCTTCAGAAACTTCAATGCACAATCCCCAAACCTCTGAGTGAGTTTCTGTGAGGTTTAGAGCAAACTGTAAGGTTGATTTACAGTGAAATCCATTCAGACATTCAAAAAATTCCATCCAACCAGCAGCTTGAAAGATAGCTAAGACTACAGCATTTCTCCTGAGCTCTCGTGTGTTTGAAGGTTCGTAACATGCTGAAATCCCCATGTTTCTGACTTCAGAATTAGTTTGCAGCTCAACAGAATACAGACTCCAACAATGGAGGTTACAGCACAGAGTATGCATGGATCCCTGAGAGGAGATTTAGGCAAATTTGGAAAGTTTCAGCGCACCAGATTATTTGAAATTTTATTCCAAATTGGGAAGGTGGTGGTTATTAGGTAGCATCATTAGTCTTTATGTCACACGAGCAGAGAGGTAATCGATGCAATAATGGGCATAAAAAAGGAGGTATGACTGACATTGTTAAATCATATTGATACTCAATCAAGTGGTTAATCAAATCCATACCTTCGAAAATGCACGCTGGATGTCCTTTAGAGAATAATAGAACGTGTGGTTGCAGACATTGTGGAAGCCGAACTTGTGCGTTGTGCAGTCATTAAATATAATCATTATAATGGAGGTACTGCAATAATTCTTTCCATCGGTGAAGCAAAATTCGTCGTGTCAAAATGGTCTGAATTATGAGAAATATCACATTATGGGTCAAATTGCTGGCATGAGGAATCGGGGCCATATCTAGAGGAGTTGATGGCATCCAAAAAGATCTGCTAATAACACATGAGTCACAGCCACAGGTCATAAATAAATTGAAGTAGAGACATAGCCTTCAATGCTAGAAAAATCAGCTAAATATAGCGGAGTTGCAGCTGCTGAAAAAGATGTCACAGCTGCCGAAAAAGATGTCGCGGCCACCGAAAAAGATGTCATGGCTTCCAGAAAAGAGGGAAGAAAATGTTAGGCAGATAGAAAATGACTGCGCTGGAGTGACGAGAAATGGGTTTTATGGTCAAAAGTGAAACAGGTTCACAGTGTGTGGGAATGGAAGAAGGCGGAGTTTCATGATGTGGTGGCTACCGGGAACGGTGTTGCAGCCATCAGAAAATGGTGTCGCAGCTGTCAAAAAATGGGTGTCGCAGCTGCTGGAAAATGGGCGTCGTAGCTACCGAAAAATGGGTGTCGTAGCTGCCGGAAAATGGGTGTCATAGCTGGCAGAAGATGGGTTGCAGCTCCTGGAAAATGGGTGTTACAGCTGTCGAAATATGGGTTGCAGCTGTCGGAAAATGGGTGTTGCAACTGCTGAAAAATGGGTGTTACAGCTACCGGAAAAGGTGTCGCAGCTACTGGAAAAGGTGTTGCAGCTGCCGAAAAATGGGTGTCGTAGCTGTGACAAATTTATTTAAGGAAAAAGAAAAAAAAATTGTGGTGCAGGAAGGCACAGAAAAATGAATTCCGGTCGACAGGCCCGATCTGACCCTCATCCTTGGGCACTTCCCTGCAAATTTTGGAAAAACAACAGAAAAAAAGAAGATCAAGTGCAAAAAGAAAAGATAACATAACTAGAAAAAAAAACAACAATTATTTATGTACAATGATTCATGCGCGATTTACAGTGATTAATTAAAGATTGACAGAGGCAGAGAGAAATTCCTGACCTTGTGCTAGCTGGTAATCTAGATCATTGACAATTTGCGAGATAAATGAATCCTTTGAAATTGGTTTACGGTACAGTCGCAGCCTATGACCATTAGCAAATAATGTTACACTATTTTCATCAATACCAGGCGAACTGTGCCATTATCAAATACCCTGTCTACTAGGTATGGGCCCAGCCATCTTGTGCATAATTTGCCCTTGAAATCTCTTTTGAATCTGGAATCATATAATAGTGCCCAATATCCCTCATAGAAGACCTTCTTTTTAATGAATCGGTCATACCAATTGGATCTCTGTTGTTGAATTAACACTGTTTGGTCCACTGTGGCTAATCGATTCTCGTCCAGTTCATCCAATTGATTCAATCTTCTTTTTTGGGCTTCAGTTACATCCAGGTTTACTTCGGTGGCCGTCTTCAGGGTCTTGATTTCAAATTCAATTGGGAAGATGGCACTTTTTCCATAGAATAAATTGTAAGGAGAGAAACCTGTGGTGTTACGCCAAGTGGTGCGATATGTCCATAGTGCTTTTGGAAGCCTGTCAGCCCAATCTCTATGATGGCTCTTAACTGTCTTGGTAAGGATGGCTTCAATAAATTTATTAGTGTTTTCCACCTGGACATTGGCTTGGTGGTGGTAAGGTGAAGCTACCCTATGCTGAACATGATACTTTCATAGCAACACTTCAAATTGATGCGACATAAACTGCAGTCCCCCATCAATGACTACTTCCTTAGGTATCCCAAAATGGGTAAATATTTCACTGTATAGAAAGTTGATCACAAACTAGTCGTTATCCTTCACCAAAGCTACAAATTCTACCCATTTTGTCATATAATCGATACAGACCAAGATGTGAGCTTTCTGTTTGGAATGAGGGATAATAGGGCCAATGAAATCCAGAGCCCATCTATCAAATGGTTCAATTATTGATTGAGGTTGCAGAGGCATTTGATCTAATATGTTGGGCTGGCCCATCCTTTGGCAGCTATCACAGGATTGAACATATATTTTTGCATCCTTGAAAAGAGTTGGCCAATAGTATCCCATCCTCAACGCTTTGTGTCCTGTCTTTCTGTCTACAAAGTGTTTGTAGAAGGAGCAAATCGACGAAGTCGAATTGAATGAATACCGACTTAGTCGATCAGCCGACTAAGTCGGTCGACCGAACAACTAGAAAGATTAGTCGGCTAACTAATAGTCGTGTCGGTTCACCGAACCGATAGGTAGTTATTTTGTAACTATTTGTAACTTGTATATATTAGGATGTTGAGTCAAGAAAGAACTCAGTTCAGTTCTCTACCTTGTATGAACTCATTACATTAATATAATCTGTTTTCCTATCTGTTCTTGTCTCTTGTATCCGAATTATAGTTATGTTTTAGTATGTATTATTGGTAACCTTATGTGATCTGTGAGATTACAACATTGGTTCCATTGCCGGTAGTACATGTCTAAAATATATGCTCACATATGATACCAGAGCAGGAGATCAAGGACTGGTGGGACCGTAAAGTTGCGAACTACTTGCAAAATTACGCAAGACGAAACAGATTAACAGTCGCTGAAGCTAGAGCCAAATTTTTCATAGAGACACATGAAAAATTCGTCGAGTCTATGCCACAACTGTTGAAGCAACTTCTAGATGAGAAGATCAGACGCGACTAAAGAACAGCAGTTGCTAGACAAATTATTCCGAGGGGGACGAAAAAATATGTCGGAGTGGTTTGAGAAAATCATCGACGACTTCTGTGAGGAGCAAGCAGTTGAAGACCAAACATCGGTAGAAATTATGCTCCCTACATAGATTTCACCGAACAATTCTTGTGCTCCCTGCCGACCTTGCTGTTCAAATTCTTGATAGAGAACGGAGTAGGCCACATCGTCGAACCTAGACCACCACTGTGCGAACAACCACCAAACACCAACTGGGCGGAAAAGTAGAGGAAGTGGGAGAAATTTATTGCAGAAAGGAAGTGGGAATAATTCATGAGCAAGTGATTCAAACTATCCAGGCTTTCTAAAAAGCGTCGGGTAGGCTATGGGGGGGTAGCTGGTCTTGTGTCAGAGGTAGAGTATAGTGGATCCTAGTCGACCTCAGGAGGATAGACATCACCAGTGATGAAAAGTCGACCGTAGAAGACTTGAAGAAAATAGTACTGTAAGGAAGTATGTCGAACATTCAGAAACAAGAAAGGGATGAAAGACAACAGAGAAGGGAAGCAAGACGCAAAAGAGCCGACGGGCTGCGCAAAGAAAAAAACCCTAGGGATACTGACCGTGAAGAGAATCCGCCAGAGTCAGGTCATGACCGACAGGAAGAGGGCATAGAACAAGAGGTGTCCCCTATGGAGGAAGAAATATGGATAGAACAGCCAGAAGCTCTCCAATTAACAGCTCCCGGTGAATGAACGACCCTTTCCCCATTAAATCCACATACCAGAATATAGACTATTGTTGAAGACGACCTCCGACTAAGAGCTGGTGACTATAGTATCTGGAGTCGACTAGGCGATGAGACGTACACTGGATGACATCTTGTCATACGCCGACCGTTCGAAGGGAACTGGGTGACGATTCAAGTGGCACCCTCCCTCTGAAGTATCCACTTGCTCTTACCGACACAGGAAGGAGCACCCCCCCACCAAGTACAGCTTTTGAAGGAATTGAACACGTAGACCTACGCACACAAAATTTCAGTGGACCATCGATAGTAGAAATCCACAACAACCCACTGTACATTGAAGACGAATCGACCACCGACGGAGGTACCAGTTCCGTCGACCAAAATTCTGTAGGAGCAACTACATCAACAATCCCACCACTTTCACCCCCACCCACGCCTCCAACCCCGCCAACTTCCAAGAGCAGTGAAAGTGACTCAAACATGGGTCATGGAATAGCTCACATTCCTCTCTATAAGGGGGATGAAGACCCCAGATGACATTGGTTCATCTGTGAGTCCATATGGGATGCAAACCAGGTGAAGGATGAAGACTGATAGATGGCTCAGTTCGCAGGAGCCTTACAGAAAAGGGCCCTGACCTGGTAGATGAACTTTTTGGAAAGGCAACCCAGAGCAATGAAAGCTGAGATTAAAGCACAGTTCTTATCCTTTTTCAAGACCCCAGACGCTAAGCACCTGGCCGCCAAAAATCTCAAGACAACGCAGCAAAAGCCAGGGGAGACAGTCCGTGACTACAAAAAACGCTGGAAGGACCTATTGAGCCAATTATATTATGTTATTGATGAGCAATTACTAATTCAATGGTTCCTTGCAGGATTATCACAAAATGTACGCCGACACATCAGTCTAGAAATGTTCAAGACATATGAAGATGCACTGACCAAAGCTCTGCAGGTGGAAATGGACGAAGACATACCGGCCTATCTGACGGACCACTGACTAGAAGAACAGCTCGAAAATGTGCAGAAGTCCTTGAAAGAACTGACCCTCAAAAATCAATAAATCTGGTGTACTAAATGTTCGATGGCAGGACACTCAAAAGATAATTGTCGACACGAATACAGCCGACAATGTTAGTTTTCATCAATTAAGCTAGCATTATGATCTTAGGATCTTTTCACTGAGAGAATAACAAGTACAACAATAAAACATGAGCACATCATAAGAGACAAGAGACACAAAGAGTTTTCCTTGGGGAAACCATAAAGGAGAAAACCCCCCAACTTCCTCTAAGATAGAATCAACACCAAAATAGTAAGAGATCTCCCAAAACAGCAGCAAC
>LPNX010418057.1:376095-471405 GCA_001517045.1 Pseudotsuga menziesii | reverse complement strand
CAAAACCAAGTGGTTGTTCTACATACACTTCCTCTTCTACTACACCATTCAAGAAAGCAGTCTTGACATCCATCTGGTGTATCTTCCACTTCGTCACTGCAGCCATAGCAAGTACTGATCTGATGGAAGTGTATCTGGCTACAGGTGCAAAGGTCTCTTCATAGTCTACTCCCTCTTTCTGAGAGAATCCTCGAGCTACAAATCTTGCCTTATACTTTTCAATGCTACCGTCCACAGCATGCTTGATCTTGTAGATCCATTTGTAAGTGACAACTGACTTCCCTTTTGGTCTTGGGACAACATCCCAAACATCATTCTTCATGATCGATTGATATTCTTCGATCATGGAATCCTTCCATTCTTTCTATTTTGCCGCTTCTTCATAACTAGAAGGTTCTTTATCAATAAAATCACATAGTAAAGCTACATACCCGGAATTTGATCTTGTTCTCTTTCTTTCTCTGTGATCCTCATCTAGAGCCCCATATCTTTCCGCACCTTGGATAAGTTTACGTACCCAAGCAGGTTTCCTCTTATGAGGATTCTTTTCCAGAGGTGGATCTATAGGTCTTTGTGGTTCCTCGAACTCTCGATCTTCTTCTTGAGCTTCTTCATTCATGATTGTATCATGGATCCTGGGTGCTTCTGCTTCCGCCTATTCAAGTTCTTCAGCAGGTCTCTTTCTGGATTTTTTGTAAGTTGTGTCTTCATCAAATGTCACATCCCTGCTTATGTCAATCTTCTTGAATACTGGAAAGTAGATTCTGTAAGCCTTCAATATTTCAGAGTATCCCACAAATATGCCCTTCTTTTCTGAAGGGTCTAACTTTGTTCTATTCTCTTTTGGAATATGTATGTACACTGGACAACCGAATATTCTGAGGTGGCTGACTTCTGGTTTCTTGCTGGAGAAGACTTCTTCAGGAGTCTTGTTCTCAAGTACTCTATGTGGAGTACGGTTCTGTACATACACTGCTGTTTTGGCAGCTTCAGCCCAAATATGCATAGGTAGATCTTAATCATGAAGCATAGCTCTTGCAGCTTCCATGATAGTTCTGTTCTTCCGTTCTGCAACCCCATTCTGTTGTGGATTATAAGGACTGGACAACTCCCTCTTAATCCCTGAATCTTTGCATAGCTCCTTGAATTCATTTGAAGTGAATTCTCCACCATTATCTGATCGAATGGTCTTGATCTTCTTTTCAGTATGGTTCTCGATCAAGGCTTTGAATTCCTTGAACTTGCTGAACACTTCATCCTTGTTCTTCATAAAATAAATCCATGTCTTTCTAGAAAAATCATCAATAAAAGAAACATAGTATGCATACCCGCTTAGTGAGTTTGATGACATTGGACTACATACATCGGAATGGATGATTTTTAGAATGCCTTTGGCTTTGCTTTCGCTGCTAGGAAATGTTTTCTTTGTATTCTTCCCTTTCGCACATCCTTTGCAAACTCCATCATGCTTTGTTTGGAATTCTGGAAGATCTTCAACAACTTTGCTTGCAATAGGTAGTGCTCTGTAATGCACATGTGCAAGCCTTCTATGCCAAAGCTCATTTGGCTCTACTGAATCATGGATCAAGGCTTGTTCTGGATGGCCCTTCAATTTGTACAAGCCTCCTTCTTGTTCTCCAATTACTACCGCATCATCGATAGTCTTTCCTTTTGGCCACATGATGACTTGACCATCTATGAATGCAACCCGCATTCCTTTCGCATCCAATGCTGAAATAGATAGAAGGTTCTTCTTGATTCCTGGAACAAATAATACTTCTTTCATTGTTAGAGACTTACCAGATTCTAGCTTGTATGAAGATTCCCCACTACCTTTTATTGGATATTGGTAGTCATCTCCTAGTTTCACCTTGTGGGGTGATTCATGTTCTGACAATCTCACAAAAGATTCCTTGAATCCCGTCATATGTTTGGAAGCACCACTGTCTATCAACCAATCATCACTTCCATGAGTAATGTTACCTGTGAGAGCTGATATCAAAACATATTCATCCTCGCTTGAAGAATCTTCACTTTCATATCTGGATCTCTTCTTGGATGGTTCATCATCCTCTGTAGTATGAGCATGATGTCTTCTTTTGTTCCCCTTCTTCTTATGAGAGTGGCCCTTGTTCTTGGGACAGTCTTTTGCAAAGTTCCCTATCTCATCACATGTATAACATTTTAAATTTGAAATGTCTCTTCTAGGATGAGAATCCTTGCCTTTGGAGAAATGAGGTCTTCTTCTGCTTTTCTTGGAGTGATCCTTGGAGCGAACTGTGAGAGCTTGGTCTTCACTTCCCATCTTCTCTTCTCGAGCTGCTATCCGAGCTTCTTCTTGAGAGCACTCTTCCCATAGTCTGCTGAATTTGACTAACTTCTTCCTAGCATAGATTCCTTGAATGAAAGCATCCCATGACCTAGGGAGGCCATTCAATGTAGTCATGACAATCTCCGCATTTTCCACTTCTTCATCAACAGCTTCTAATTGTTCTTTGATTTGAGAAACTCTTGTGAAGTATGACTGGATAGTTTCTGCATTCTGAATCTTCACATTCTTCAACTGGTTTCTCAGGGTCATCTTCCGATTGATGTTCTTTCCTTCAAACAATTTGGTTAGGGAATCAAACATAGATTTAGGTGTCTTGAGAGAGGACACCTGAGGGATAAGATGATCCTTGATAGAATCAGCAATGATCCTCTTTTCCATAACCATATTCTTCTTATGGAGAGCCTTTTCCTCATCTCCCTCTGGAACTGGAATCTCCTCATGAATGTAGGAGTCTAATTCATTCTCTTCCAGGACCAGGGAGATCCTATACTTCCAAGCTCGGAAGTTATCAGCCCCCTCAATCTTTTCATCAAGCTTGGTATGATGAGACATATCTAAATAAGAACCTCAAATGGAAATACAAAAGATTTTAGATCTTACCAGGTTCAAGATGTCAAATCTGAAGCTTGAGCTGAAATCCTGCAGAGATGGTTCAGGAGCAACAAGGGTTTTGCTTTCCCAGAGTTCTGTCCACCCAAATTCCTTCAAATTTGTTCCTAACTTTGATTTTGGGGAGGATATCAATCCAGGCATGGGCTCACTGAAAAATTCCTCTTCTGCAAAAAGCCCTAATTTCCAACCCCAGTGACAGGTCCAAAACTGAAAAACCTCAGAATTGAATTCTATTTCGACAGAAAGATGCACCCTAGGGAGGAGAGTAAGTCCACCTTCCTTTTGCTGAAAAATAGTGGAGAAAGATCCACAAATAAGGAATCCCTAGCCTCCGCAGCTGCACAGTGTCTTCTTCTCAGGTTAGCTCTGATACCATGTTAGTTTTTCATCAATTAAGCTAGCATTATGATCTTAGGATCTTTTCATTGAGAGAATAACAAGTACAGCAATAAAACATGAGCACATCACAAGAGACAAGAGATACAAAGAGTTTTCCTCGGGGAAACCATAAAGGATAAAACCCCGCAACTTCCTCTAAGATAGAATCAACACCAAAACAGTAAGAGATCTCCCAAAACAGCAGTAGCCTTCTGTCTTCTGTCAAGCCAAAGTAAGTATTTCCTTCTCCAAAGGTGCGCCACACTTGAGAGAGAAAGTGATGTACTTCACAAGTGATAAATAGAGAGACACACACTCTCTATTTATATTAGTCCATTCACTTAAGTTTCCATTTCACACGTAGGCTGAACCCTAATAATTACTACTCGAGCCTACACCTTAATTAGTGTATAATAACTCAAGTGCCCCAAAACTGTGGGGATTTACCTAATGACTTGATATGACTTGTTTACATTATTAATCCTCCTGATTGGAACATCGGGGTATGACCACATGACTCAAATACATAATAGAAACATCCCGGTATAAACATCGGGTTACAATACATAGGATACATAGAAGAATACATTCCGAAGTTACATATACATCAACAGACAAGATGTCCGCTTTGTGCAAACTAAAGTATTTTGTGACATTTTCCAGGAGGCTGGAGATCATTCTACGAAAGAATGTCCGTTTAACATGAAGAACACAAAAGCTTCCTGGTGCGCCATCTATGAGACAAAAAGTCACAATACGGTCGACTGTCAATTAAACCTGAAAAACAGACTGAACTATCAGGCGATCTACCAGACGAATGCAGTGGTGCAAAGCAATGAGAAAAATAATACCAATGACCAGAATGGGCAACGATATGAAGGCCGACGATATGAGCACTGGTACAACAATCGACGACAAGGGTTTGGAGGAAGAGGTCTATTCGTCGGGAATCACGACATACGATCGTGTCGATCTACCCAGTGCTTCATCTGCTATAAAGAAGGGCACAGATGTGCAGACTATCCGTACAAGGACAGAACTGACTTTAAATTTTGTACACATTGTGGAGTAGGTGATCACTCTCTGGAGGATTGTCCTACCATGTTAGAAAAAATCAATAATAAGAAAAATGTTAATGTCTTGTCTTGTGTACAAAAGCATGATGTATTAAATACTAAAAATCTGCATATTGTCACTCGCCAAGGCACAAAAACAGGGCCTGATAACCCCCAAATTAGTAAAATTAAAAACAAAAATGGTTATCCGGATCCTCTGAAGGAAAAACAAACCTATCAAGAAGCCACCCACATATTTCAAGACATTGCACAATAAGAAGACATTCTTACCAGTCGACTCAGCACGACACAGCAATTAACCCATCTCATCCAAACAGACAAATCCATAGCCCAGTTCATTGATTTATTACATGAAATAAAAAGCACTAACTTTAGAAAACAAACTAAGAACATTTCTAGCCTAAATCAAAAAGACAAAAACGATGTCGACCCACTTGTCGACCTGGAAATCGAAGGTTATCACGTCCGACAAGTGGTGCTCGATTTCGGGTCTCAGGTAAATATCATGACCAAGCATACATGGGAAAAGATGGGCTGACCTCGACTCTATGAGTCAGGCATTTACCTAAAACTCGTCGACCAAGGCCTCATTGAACCCATTGGCATTTGTAAAGATGTCGACACAACCATCAAAGGAATCTCGACTAAGGTTGATTTTGAAATCATCGACCCAAAAGAAGGATCTAGCTCCTTCCCAGCGCTAGTTGGTCGACCTTGGGGATGAAAGATGAAAGCCTCCATATCCTTAGACAAAGAACAAATTAAGTTAAAAGGAAATGTTCAAAAAGTCATTGTATCCATTAATCCTTCCCAAGGATCACCTTGGACCGAACCGATTGATGAGGAAGTCGATGTCAGACAGCTTTACCAGATCCATAACAATACGGACTATGCCGAGCCAAAAATCTATGGGGAGCTTCACTTAGGTAACCAAGACTCAATTGGCTATAATTCAGATGCTGAATTATATGACTGGGAAATGGAAAATTATGAAACACAAGCAAGAGGTTGCTGGACTATACAAAAAGTACAGAAAAAACCCACCCGACAGTGCTTCATTGTATCAATCATCCCCAAAATATTTGAAAACAAAATTAGGGAACAGCCTACATTACAGCCAACCAACTTACATAATACCCAACTGCCCAGGTATAAGGAAAGAGAATCCCCAATTATGCATCTTGAACAAGTATCTAAAAATATTGGAGAACACGGCAGACTTCAAAGCTTAGTGGAAACATTTACAGGTCAAGAAGCCAGATGGTGGAACACCCATCAAACAAAATTGTAGACCTGGACAACTGCTTCAACTTTCTTTGTTGAATGATTCGGTGGGAAAAAGTTAACTCAGGAGGCTCAAATCCCTATCTTTGTCCAAGGCCAAGATCCAGAAGAACACATCAAGCTTTGTGAAAAGGAGTGGAGACAACTTGGATACAAAGATGAGCGAACTTGGCCACATTTGTTCCCTTCAACCCTAGCCGACTTGCCTAATAAATGGTATAAGATGGAGGAAGCTAGAGGAGAAACCTTCTTTTGGCATGAACTTAAAGAAAATTTTATTAAGGACTTCTACTTCATACCTCAAAACGAAAACTTGGCTAGGACAGCACACCAAATCAAACAATTTCTTCAACCGACAGAAAAACAATCTGTCCAAGACCATTGACAAATCAAGTACTGTAATAAGATACAAGCTGAATCACACTCACAGTCGACACGTTTACACTTAAAAAATGAACACACAGAAGGTAAGAGATTTAGATGGAATACTGACCACGTCGAAACAAACAAACCGATCTACTCAATCCTGAAAGTCGAGACCACCGACAAACTAGACCTTGACAGAATGACTGCCGCCGACTTTCCGGCTACATTCTCACAGTTCAAAGAAGGAAGTCGGCCGATCAATGAAGCTAAAGCACCAGAGTGGCTGGATGCCAAAGTGAAAACTAAGGAGGTCAACATTTCAAACGACGACCGTCCAAAAATAGCTAAGATTGGTGACTACTGGAACGAACACCAAACCACCAAAATCATAAACTTACTTAGAGAATTCCAAGATGTCTTTGCAAGGGAGTACAAAGACTTAAAAGGGTTAGTACAAGAAATGAGAGAAATGAAAATAGATACTAAACCTGATGTCCAACCTGTCAAGAAACGACCTTACAAACTAGCTCATAAGTATAAGGAGATAGTTAAGAAGGAAATAAACAACATGTTAGCAGCAGGGATCATTTACCCTATTGACCAGTCGGAATGGGCAAGTCCCATGGTCGTACAGCCCAAGAAACATGACCCGACCAGGTTAAGAATTTGTGTTGACTTTAGGGAGCTCAACAAAGTCACACTCACAGATCCATTCCCCACCCCCTATGCTGATGAAATCCTGAATGAAGTTGCATGCCATGAATGTTATTCATTTACAGATGGTTTTTTAGGATATAATCAAGTACCCATAGCAAAAGAGGATCAAAAGAAAACAACATTTGTATGTGAATTTGGGTCCTTTGCCTACAGAGTTATGCCTTTTGGGTTGAAGAATGCACCTGTAGTATTCTCTCGAATTGTTGTCAAAACATTACAAGAGTATATCTATAAGACCATGGCAGTATACTTCGACGACTGGACTATATATTCCACCCTAAAGGATCACTGCACATGGCTCCGAGTTATGCTGGAGAGATGTCGATAGATAAAAATCTCCCTAAATATTAAGAAATGTATTTTTATGACTCCCATAGGCATACTCTTAGGGAATATTGTCTGCAAATACGGTATAAAGGTCGACTTTGCCAAAATAAAAATCATCCTCGACCTAAAACCCCCAATAAACCCTAAACAGGTCCGGGTGTTATTGGGCCATACAGGATACTATTGGAAATTAATCAGACACTATTCAGATATGAATTACCCTCTGGAGGAACTCCTAAAAGAAGATCAAGAGTTTACATGGACAGAAGAATGGCAAATATCCTTCGACAAATTGAAAAGAAAACTGGTCGAAGCTCCCATACTTAAATTTCCAAATTGGTCGACCAAATTTCATGTGCATATTGATGCATTGGGCATCGCAATTGGAGCCATCCTCACTCAACCAGGGGATGATGGGATGGATTACCCTATAGTATACAGTATTCGAAAATTAAATAAAGCTGAAAGGAACTACTCAACCAATGAACGAGAAGCCCTAGGTATGGTCTTTGCTCTCCAAAAGTATCGACATTACCTATTGGACAACCCTTTCATATTTTATACAGGCCATCAAGCTTTGAAGTACCTTGTTAATAAACCCCTTCATCATGGAAGAATTTGTCGATGGCTACTTCTTTTTCAAGAATTTGAATTTGAAGTGGTGGTCTGACAAGGAAAGCTAAATGTCGGACCCAACCACCTCTCACGTATAGACACAGGGGAGGAACCAACCGGAATCGACGACGACTTGCCAGATGCACATCTATTTCGTATAGAAGTAGTACCCGAAGAACTCGAAGAAATAGCTCAGTTCTTAGAGACAGGTCAGGCACTCGAAGGTCTAAACACCAAGAAGAAACAAATATTAGCTATGAAGGCTGCACCCTATAGTCTCATCAATGGATTCTTGTACAAAATGGGGTTAGACGACATTCTCTGACGTTGTGTACTTGCCCATGAGAGAGAAAAAATCATGCATGAAGCACACTATGGACCTGCCGGAGGACATTTTCAAGCGGATACAACTGCACAAAAAATCCAACAGTCGGGCTTATGGTGGCCAACAATCCACAAAGATTGCAAAAACTTTGTTAGTCGATGCGATAGATGTCAACGACTTGGTCGACCTCTGCCGAGCATAGAAATTCCCTTGATATCTGTAAACCTTAGTCTCACATTCGAAATTTGGGCTATAGACTTCATAGGACCTTTTCCTCTCCCAGCCAAATGATCAGGTGCAAGATATATTATCACGACAGTGGAATATGTCACCAAATGGGCAGAAGCTTAACCCGTCGATACATGTTCAAGTGAGGTAGCTGCTAAGTTTATCTACGAAAACATTATCACTAGATTTGGATGCCCACTCACATTGATTAGCGACCAAGGATCACACTTTATCAACAAAACCATCAAAAATTTGACCGACCAGTTTCACATCAACCACCGACGAAGCACTGCATATCATCCTCAGTCGAACGGCGCGATTGAAGCTTTTAACAAAACATTGACAAAAGGGTTAACCAAAATATGCAACACTGACAAAGATGACTAGGATGAGAAAATCCATGCGGTTCTCTGGGCATATAGGATAGCATATAAATGGTCAACCGATCAAACCCCCTTCCGACTAGTCTACAGGCAAGAACCAATCGCCCCCCTACATTTCCGACAGTGGACACCTATTATTGCATAGATACTACATGTCGATGTCGAACAGGAAAGAAAGGACCGACTATTTCAACTAAGTAAGCTAGAAGAACATAGAATCATGGCTATCCAGCATCAATAAATTCACAAACAACAATAGAAATCCTGGCACGACTGTAACATCAAAAACAAAAACCTCTCGGTTGGTGACCTTGCTTTACTTTATAATAGTCGAGTCAAAGGAAAACCCAAGAAATTACACACGGAATGGATGGGACCTTACGTTGTTGAAGAAATACATCCCAATGGCTCGGTCTGACTAAAAACATTACAGGGCCTAGTATTTCGGAAGCTCGTGAATGGAGCTCGACTCAAACATTACAGAAACTGGAAAAAAAAATAAAAATATCAAATAACGACCTTAACCGTCAATCAAAACCCATAAAAAGATAGAAAAATTCCAAAAACAAAATAATACATCTAGCCATGACAGCAACTCACTACTTCGACACCCGACATAACCACCATTGACCATATTTATTGACCAGTCAGGCCGATCATTTTCACCAACGACACCGACCATCGACTTCGAAAGTCCCATCACACATTGATGGCCTCGAGCGCCGAAACAGATCCTCCATTAAATCACACTCAAGTATTGCAGTTGGACTGTCAAGTCCGCCATTAATACACCCATTTCAACACTCAACCCCACCCACACCTATAAATAATGGACAGTCGAAGGTTCATTCACCACACCACTTACCCTCAGAGCACCCGCAATCTTAGTCGACCACAGACCAGAACTCTGTCAAAACCCCGTCCAGTCCGACACAATGGCACCCAAACTAACCAGAGCCATGGCCAAGGAAAAGGAGATGCAAGCGGAGGACACCCCCTTGCTCAACCGCTTAAAGAACATAAAAAACGCAAAGGTACAGGAGGGCCCATTCCAGAAACTTTGGACAAAGATCCAAGAGTGGGCCTATGTTGACAACAGAATGACCCAGGCCGCTGAGAAAATTTGGAAGAGCTCCATCTTCAACTACCCTAACGCACCACTGATGGCCAGCTTCGGTGGGACAAAAGAAGCAGCTGTTAAATTCATCATCAGTCGTTACCACAACGGCCGATTTTACTTCGACTAGCCGATTGACATCACCGGGGATGTTATCTCCAAGTTTACGGGTCTGTCCAACCAAGGCAGCCCTGTACCTATTGGGATCAAAGACGGGTTAGTCCAAGAACTTACGGGCTCACCGTCGAGAAAGAACTCCAAAGGATTGATGATCGGCCACATTGTGACAAGGACGCCACAAATCGTGGCTAAAATCATAGCAATCACCCTTACAATGGCAGGTCGGGGCAGCGACCTTAAACTAGAGATGCTGGAAGCTGTCGACACAATCAAGACTGACGGTCGGATTTACCGATGGGGAGATTATGTGGCCGACATGATCAAAACCATCTGTGAACGCTGTCAAGAGACGGGAGGTATGATCAAGTTCCCCTCTCTCATTCTCTGGATTGTTATGTACCATATTTGTCCAGAAGGTAGTCCAGTCTTCTGGGAGCTGACCAAGTTCCAAATGCACCGCTTTAAACCCTTTTCACAAAAAGGAACCCTGCATGAGCTGGCACAGGGGAAAGTATTCTTGGAAAACTGGTTTCAACAGTTGAAGGTTCGCATGACGAGGTGGAGGGTGCCCCAGAACATTCGACGAAATATCCCTGCTGAGTCTCATATACAGTTAGAACTTGATCATACATCAGTATGGTAGATGAAAGGTCAGGACCCCAAAGCCCAGGACCTCGACTACTATCCAACAGTCGACCAGATTGTCTGAGAGTTGACTAGACAAGTGCAGACAAAGATACCAATTCCAGAGGCTTCCAATCAGGTCGACTTCTCCATCATAGAGCCACTCACTGACCAGGAAAAAGAAGAATACTACGAGCTCAACTTATACATCAGCACATTTGTGTCGGAGGATACCCCGGCCATGCCCACTAGTTGGGTACACATCACTATCAAACCTCCGACTGCAAAGGTAGTCGACCCCCAGCCAACAGAACAACAACAACAACCAGTACAACCACAGAAACAAACAACCCCTCCGGCTCCAGCAACCGTCGACCCCACTCAAGAACCAACAGGTGAAGTCGAAGGCAACGACCCAGAATATGCTTTATCCAAAAGCATCATTAAGAAGCTGGATAAGGAGATAGCTATCGCTAGGAAAAAAATCAAGGCCCAAAAACTACAACAAGGTAGGGGTAAGCGCAAGCTTATTCTGGCTGACTCGTCCGACGATGAGGAGGAACTAGAAGCCACGGCCGTCGACATTGTCGAGGATGCCCGTGCAAATAAAGTATCAGTTGAAATTCAGTTTCAACGGTATCTGGATGTAGGAGCTCTGGAGGGTCGGCCAAAGAGAGAAAAAATGGCACTGACACCTGAAAATGTGGTCGACCTTGTGTCGACCCCTCCCCCCCCATCCTCAACAACCATAGTCGAGGAGCAAGCACCAGTACAACAGGCAGACAGTCCCCAGGAGGAATATCAACGCGCCATCCCAGAGGCACTCAGAGCCAGGGTCGACCAAGACGTTGAGCTTAAAGATTTCTTCACAACACTTCCTGCACTGTTTAAGTCGGCCCAGAAAATACAAACCCAAGCTCCTCTCTATGCAAGCAAAAATCCATATGCAACTATTACGATGACATTCACCTGAGACCAACAAGGTGACGTAATAGGAACATCAAAGTCTATCACAGATCCAATCGACACCGACGCCCAGGATGACCTACCCACTACACCTTCGGAAGCAGGTATCTCTTCTGACCAAAGTTCACAACACACTTCAGCCAACCCTTCGACCCCTGTCCATACCCCCACTCCGTCCCCAACACCACCATCATCACAACCTCCTTCACCACCACCACCACCGTCAAAATCCCCACCACCAGAATTACAGCCAAACCCATGACAACCACCATTATCTTCACAACCAAAAGTGGTCATACCACCTCCTCAAATAGAACAACTCCTGACCTCCATACCACCTCCTCAAAAAGAAACACCCCCGACTTCTATACCACCTAACCAACCAGAAAAACCCTCGACCTCCATTCCACCAACCACAGACCCAACCTCAACTGCTGCAGATACCCAAGAGAAACAGACAGACAAACAATAGAAAAAGAAAGAGCATCATAGAACATCCGGTCTCCGGATTAGCCTAAGGGATTCAAGTTCCTTGGATGACACAGAGGTCGGGCAACTCCTTAAAACTGTGGCTAAAGAGTCAAAGAGAAGGACAGATCGAAAAAATAAAGAGCTTGTAGCAAAAAATGCAGAGGAAGTCGAGTTTCTCGGCAGATGCAGAACTCTAGTATAGGACGTGATACCGGGACCTCTCAAAGTTGACACAGATCGACCACTGGAAATAGCATATCAGCTCTTCGAGAGGCTGGTATTGACCGTCCAGACCCGGATGCAAGAGACTAAGGAAGAGAAAAAGGAGGAGACTGTTCGACTGCTCCTGGCCCAGCACACTGCATTCTCGGAGGCATACAAGGTTCTACAGGATCATATGGAAGAATCAGTTGTCACTGAGGAAGTATTACGAGACTGGCCTACTCACTATGGGCAGGTCTATCAGCAGACAAGGCAGGCGCGACAGGGCATTCGGGCTTTGAAAGGCCGGAAGTCGACAGAGGCAGAACTGAGGCAGACCATTGAAGAACAAATTGTGATGGAAACCAACAAACTGCAGAATCTAGAACGAGAGGCACATCAGTGGGTTCAACAAGCCCTTCCCAACTTAGAAAAATTTAACATCATCTGCCCACAGATGAAACGACTCATCAATGCTGCAGAAGAGCAAAACAACTTGTTGGGTCCCAACATGGAGAACATCGCAGAAATGCCCATGTCCGAAAAGATGTCAATCCTTTCAAGTCTCACTACCTTAACAATCGATATCCAGAAGGCATTGCAGAGTTGGACTGACTTTCAGCATCATCTTGCCATCACCGCACCAGCCATTATCGAAGTCTGCGTCCAGAGAAGACCAACCATCCGGTTGCACAATCCACAGCAAGAGCAAGTATGATTGATTCGACAGAGTTTCAAATTTTGTACCTCCCTGTTTCTTCGGGACGAAGAAACGTTTTGTTCGTGGGGGAGATGTAGAAGGAGCAAGTGGACGAAGTCGACTTGAACGAAGATCGACTTAGTCGATCAGCCGACTAAGTCGATGGGCCGACTTAGTCGATCAGCCAACTAAGTCGGTCGACCGACTAATTAGAAATATTAGTCGACTAACTAACAGTCGTGTCGGTTCACCGAACCGACAGGTAGTTATTTTGTAACTGTTTGTAACTTGTATATATTAGGCTGTTGAGCCAATCAAGAACTCAGTTCAGTTCTCTGCCTTGTATGAACTCATTACATTAATATAATATGTTTTCCTATCTGTTCTTGTCTCTTGTATCTGAATTATAGTTATGTTTTAGTATGTATTATTGGTAACCTTATGTGATTTGTGAGATTACAATAGTGTCCCCCACAAGGTTCATCATGGCAGGCCTTCGGTATATGAAATATTTCATATTCCCTTACACATATTCTGATTTCAAGACCAGGACTTGTGTAAAAGAGACGACCTTTTACCCAACAATACCTGGCACTTTGCTGGATGATTTTTCTCTTTTCTCTTTTAGACATATGTGCGGGAAGCTTTCCTGCAACCAAGTAATTAGTGACATTTGCATACCAAGGGGAATGAGCTAAAACTGCGAATAAATGTTCATTTGGAAAAGAGTCCTCAACAAGCAAATTATCATCACTGTTAGTGAAACAAGATAAAAAATCAGCGACAACATTTTCTTTTCCAGGTTTATCTATGATGGTAATATCAAATTCCTGTAATAATAAGAGCCATCTATTCACTCTGGAATTAGTGATGGGTTTGTTCATTAGATATTTAATGGTAGAGTGGTCAGTGTGAACAAATGTAGGATACCTAGTAATGTAGTGTCGAAATTTGTTAATGGAGTAGACAATAGCTAAGAATTCCTTCTCGGTGACAGTATAATTAAGTTCAACAGGGGCTAAGTTTTTACTAATATAATAAATTGCATAAGATACTTGACCATCCTGTTGTCCTAAAACTACTCCAATAGCGATATCAGAAGCATCTAAAGAAATGTGAAAGGGTAGGGTCCAATTGGGCCCTTTTAAGATAGGAGTTGTGGACAGCTTCTCCTTAAGCTTGAAAAATGCTGTCTGGAATGCTTCACTCCAAACAAACTGCACATCCTTAATTAACAATGAAAACAAAGGAGAAGCAAGTTTGGAAAAATTTTCTATAAATCTTTGGTAGTATCCAGCATGTCCCAGAAAAATTTGCACCTCTTTCTGAGTTGTAGAAGGTATATTTTTTATCACCTTGATTTTTGAGGGGTCCACCTAAATGCCATCAACAGAGATGAAGTGCCCCAATACTAATCCCTCACTCATCATCATATGGCACTTTTCAGTGCTTAAAGAGAGCTGGGTCTGTTCACAGCGAGTTAAAACTTTTTTCAAATTTTCCAATGCTTCTTCAAAATCCTTGCCATAAGGAGTGAAATCATCCATAAAAATTTCCATACTTTCATTAACTAATTCAGAAAATATGTTGATTACAGCTCTTTGAAATGTTTCCAGTGCATTAAATAAACCAAAGGGAAGCACTCTATAAGCAAACGTTCCCCATGGACAAGTGAAGGTATTCTTTTCTTGGTCTTCAGGAGCAATCTGAATCTGATTGTACCCGCTAAACCCATCCAGGAAGGAGAAGAAATTATTCCCTGATAGGGTGTCAAGTACTTGATCAATAAAGGGAAAGGGAAAGTGGTATTTTTGTGTGGCTTTGTTCAGCTCCCTATAGTCGACACAGACTCTCCATTTACCATTTTTCTTGGGTACAATTATGAGCAGGGAGACCCACTCACTGTCTGAAATAGGATATATAAATCCTGCTTCCAAGAGTTTTTGAATTTATTCCTTCACTATATCCCTAAGATTGGGGTTCATTCATCGTTGAGTCTGACACAAAGTCCGAGAGTTGCTTTTAATATAAATATGATGGGTGCACGGGTTAGAGGGAATACCCCTCATGTCTGTATACTCCCAGGCGAATGCCCCCTTGTGTTCTTTCAAGAGACTGGTCAAGCACTTTTGTTCATCTAAGGAGAGGCTGGGGTTAATATTCAAGGTTTTTCTAGACTCTACCTCAATGGGAATACTTTTTGAACTTTTCAATATTGGGATTATGTGTGTGTCACCAACTAGTGCTTCTTCTGTGAGATTTTCTTGTTCTTCCGTACCTAGAGTAATGTTCAGGATTTGATAAACTTCTTTATTGACTGATGTGGGTTCACTGATGAAGTTATTAATGGCATCATATTTAGTTTCATCTTTAAAAGTTAAGGCTTTCCCTATAGTTAATAATGGTTGAACGCCCTCCTCTTCCTCTAGCTCCATCCAAAAAGAAGTTTCAGCTTCTAGACTCGTCCGAGCTGGAAGATAGAGAGTGAGGTTCTTAGTCTCGATGCCATCAGATATGGTCATAGACCCAGATCGATAGCTAATGAAAGCATTAGTTGTGGCCAACCAAGGCCTTCCCAAAATCAATGGGTGTCCTCCCAGCTGCGACTTAGGTTGTAAAACCAAGAAGTCAGCAGGATACTCCCAAGAGTCAACTGAGATGACAAGATCATCCAGAATTCCTTTAGGTTTAATGGTGGATCTATCTTCTAGTTCTAAAACAGTGCGGGTTTGCCTAATATTAGTGAGCCAAAGTTTTCTTACAGTCTCAATTGTCATGACATTGATCGCCGCTCCCAAATATACTAGTACGTTGGGTATCTGTGTATACCTAATCTACACAGTGACAGTGGGATTCCCAGGGTCATCATACTTGGCCAATAGGGTTTTTCCTGTTATTAATGCAGATGATTTCCCTATGATGTGGACAATGGGAGGATCTCTGGGCTTCCTTCCTGGTTTCTTTGTGCACAGGTCCCAAACAGTTCTAGCATAGATAGGTACGTCTTGAAGAGCTTGAAGGAGGGGGACTTTAACATAAATATTCTTTAACTCTCCTAAGAGGTTAAACTGAGGTTGTCCCCTTGTCCTTGGTAGCATCAATTTCTCGAGATATGATGGTTGCCTAATCCACTGGGTAGGCTGCATATCGCTGGATTTATCATTTTGTGTTTCAGCCGTCTCATTTGTGGGATGTTCAGCATCTTCAATAATGGGGGTTGTATTGGATAGATGTTTTGGATTCACCCCTTCTTCATGTACAGAGGGTGGAACATCTTCTATGATCACAGGCTCTACTATTTTCCCTGACCGTAAATGAATATCATTGCAAGGCACAGGAGAAAGGGAGTAGGTAGACATGTTGACAGTCTCAAATTGATGGACCATTTTATTGTTTGGGTTAGGATTAGGTTGAGCAGGAAGTTGAGGTCGTATCGGTACATTAGGGGCATAATTGTTCTAAAAATGCAGCTACAACTGTTGATGAGGGTATTGAAAATATTGAGGAGGATATGGTGGCTGTTGATGTGGAGGTTGTTGAGGAAACTGGTTCCCTGGATGGAAATTCCTCCATCCAGGAGACCAAGAAGTAGGTTGGTGTGGTGGCTGTGTCCAGGGATTCCATGAGTTATAATTTTGTATTGAAGGTTGAGAAGGGTTCCACTGAGAATAAGTTGAAGGGAATTGTGTATTCACATTCTTCATATTATTACAATTGCTCATATTATTCAAAAATGGAAACGAGTCCGGGGTCATACCTTGGTTTCGAGGCTGCCAAGGTTTCTTTTGTGCAATGAAGTAGGTAGGTTCCACCTCTAGAGTTGATGCCTGCAGAGTAGCCTTCACTTGGGGAAGTGAGGGGCATTATTTTGTGTCATGGTTCAGCTCGCACAGCTGACACACCTCTACCTTGTTGAGCGGGCACTCCCTCAGAGGGTGGTTCTTTCTACATCGAGGGCAGAACACACCTAGCGTGAGGTCCTCTACTGCTTGTTTTTGCTTTGCCTTCAGGACGTCAATTTTTGAGGAGATAGAGCTCATCATTTCTGCTTTAAAATTTTCAAGGAGGTTGCCTATCTCTGCACAAGTGGCTCCTTCATTAGATGACTTTTGAGTTCTGTCGAAGACATCACGTTCTAGCTTATCCCGTTTGTCCCTCCTATTATTCCTGGAAGATCCCCTGGAGTAGCTTTTACATAATTCCACAATCTTTTCAAAAGATTCCTTGGAGATATCCCCCTTTCCTAACAGGTTTAACATATCTAGGCAATCATCCCTAATCCCGTGAAGCAAGATTATCTTGAGCACATCCAACCCCATGTTCATCTGTCCATCTCTTTACACATTGTATAAGAGCCTTTCTACAAAATATTCCAGACTCTCGTCTTCCTTCTCCACCATTTTGAACAATTATTCTCTTTTGTCCTTGGGGTTACAATATTCCTGATATTTATTCAGGAACACCTGTTTCATCCTGTCCCAATTAGTGACAGTTCCACCTCCTAGGCTCATGTACCAACGTAATGCATTGTCCTTCAGAGTGGCAGGGAAGAGCTTCAGCTTTTGTGCATCGGTGATGTAGTCGTAGCTACGATAGAGGATATCAAACTCGAAAAGAAATTTGTTTGGGTCCTCTGCCACTTTTCCATGGAAGCGAGGAAACACCGATGGTGATATATTTTTCATAGGGGCTGTCCCTTCTGGCTACTGAATCGGGAATTGAAGTGTAGCCACCGTTCCTTTAGGCAGGGAATCATTTTCATGATGATGGTTTTCACCCATTGCCTCTTCCTCGTCAGATTCATGTCTGTTACTCATTCCTTCTTCTGTTTTCTCTTCTTTGTTTCTCTCTTCGTTTGTTCCTTTGTTCCTCTCCTCGCTCTTTTCTTCGTTATTTTCTCTGTTCTTCTCCTCATTATTTTCTTCGTTCTTCCACTGATCAGCAATATTCTGGTGGAACTGTGTCTACTATTCTTTAGTTACAACCTTCCCATAAATGTGGTAGATCGAACTTCTACCAGCAGGTCCAGTTGTACCAGCTTTGTCCTCTCCTGCAGGGATATTTGAGGAAGTCGCGGCTGCTCGTGTGTTCTCCACTGTGGACCCTGACGCTGGCGCCCCAGGATTGGTAGGGATTCTTCTGATAGGCATTTCCTGATGGCAAGCCCTGGTGGATGAATCAGTCTTGTCAACAAGATCGTCAATGAATTTCCTTTTGCCCAATTGTGGACCTCGACCATGACCCAAACCACCTGCACTGTTAGTATTTTGTGGGGTTTTAGGAGTCGAAAGATGATCATGCTTTACCCTTATTGTATTCATGCAACCCAAATCATTACAATGAAAAATGGAAAAGACTAAATAGGAATAATTACAAGATGCAACTAATGATGGTGTTTAATCTTTATCCTTCCCCGACAACGGCGCCAAAATGTCGAGCACCCGATATGCAAGTGAATTATAACTAACATACAGAGTGTACAATATTTATTGTCAACCCGAGAAAGTTTTGTATTTCAAGGATAACATGCACAGTATATGCTTAAACACGAAATCACTGTAATTGAACAATACTATCCTCTGTTCGACTATGCTCATCCCAAGAATCTAATTAATATAGTTACCTTCTAAGGAATGCAATCACAATTACCTTATGCTATGGCTTGGTCTAAGAATGGAAAAACTCACACCTAAATTACAATTGAATATAAGGGAAAATCCTGTTCACACCACTTAATGATTAACTCAACTACCTAATCTGATTGTCCTAGGAATCCAAAAACATAAATTGAATATTGATCTAGGAATTCAAAATACAGAGATTGAGTTCAGCTGTTCTAGGAAATTGAAGTACAGGAATGAAATTCTATAATCATAAAAATAAGAGACAAGCTGCAAAGATTCATGGAAACAACAACTAAAATATCTAAGGATGAACAGAGTTGTTATAGTTACCACACGAATTGCATAAGAAATAATTACCTACTCAGTCGAATGTCACACTATGCCACTACAGGTATCCAAGGATTGCAATCATGATGCACTGTAAATCCACACTTGTTACAGCTTCCTATGAAGAAATAAAATTAAAAATTAAGAAATAATTAAAAAGACCTAATTTAACTCAACGATCCCTGTAGAAGGCGGGCCCAGCCTTCACACAGAGATGCTGGCTGAACACACGTAAAAACCTTTAGATCAGAAGTAACTCCTTGTATTAAAAGACAGAGTGATTACACAATTCCTTCTCACAGCTAATACAATGAATTGATTATATGTTCAGAAACCCCTAGCTTGAAACAATTCTCCATATTTATACAATGTAAATCATAACATCCTATCCTATTATGGGGCAGCCATAAAGATCTCTGATCTTCAGGCACCCTAAATGACAACAACTGTTACAAACATGGCAGGATGAAAAATATGAAACATAGGAAAACTGTTAATCGCCCCCAGGAGTGACGATATCTTTAGATTACAGCTACACACAAGCAGCAACGCATTGTTGACCTCCAAGTCTGACGCATTCTGTTACAGCTACCTTGACACAACTTTGTCTAGGATATCGCATTAGAACCGCATTCCTTGGGTGATGATAGGATGGATGGGGATCAGCTTAAGCGGTGAATGCCCATCCTTTTCATAGCCTATTCATCCCAATCTTCCTGCTATCCATATACCTCAAAATACCTTTATAAACCATCATATGTTAGCACATTGAGAGATACAAAGCCTTAATTATCACAATCATAAGTATTAATAAAATAAAACAATGACCAATCATACCTTGGTGGTTTGAAGAGTAGAGTGGGGGTAAAATGTTTATTTGGAATGCTCAATGGGGTAGGATAGAACAAGAAGAGGTAATTAAGGGTGGTCAAAATAGGCCATTTCTAGGCCCAACAGGACTCATACACAACATGTCTCTTCCATAAGTATGGTTGACCTAATAATACATCACAAACATCAAGAGGAGAAATATCACATAGTACCTCATCAGTGAAGGGCTTGATGCTGTAGGGAAGGTGGCACTGCTAGCTAACACAAATATCCCATCCTCAGTGAATCCACCCAATGGTGTATGGATACAGGTGTGCTATAGTTGGAAAGCCTGACCGCTTCATGACCTCTACTGAAATGAGGTTCTTTTGGCTCCCAATGTCGACAATGAACTGTAGCAAGGAACCCTTTACCCATAAATGGGAGTGGAAAAGATGCTCCTCCTCCTCTAATTCTTCTGGTTCTTCCTTTTGGATCTTCATGGTGGAAACGGTGGCATTGGGATATGCATCAATAATCTTCTTCCCTCTATCATTCCCCTTCTCGGGTTCTTATTCAATGTTAGAGTATTCATCTGATTCGGAAGCATTGAGGAACTCCATTTCCTCTTGAATGTATCTGTGGAGACAACTGCTGTACTTCAGCACCAAATGTTTCTCTGAATCTTTGATGCTCAACTTGGTGCGTAGGGTATGGAACAGATTCGTCATCTCATGCACATCTTGATCTCTTTGCTACCACAGCGTAGTCCATTGTATGTACTTGTCCTCATAGCTCCCCATGGGATAATATTGTCCCTTTATGGCATCTTAGAAATAATTCCAAGTGGGTGTGGCCGAGAACAAAGAGAATTCCTCCTCATCCTTTCTCTCATAGTAGGTTTCCCACCAGTCCTTGACATGGGGGGTGGCTTTCTGTAGTGAAAAAGTAATCTTTTCCTGGTCGAAAAAGTCATGAACTGGGAAATATACTTCTAATATATTCAATCATCTATCTATGATGTTTGCATCTATTCGGCCATCAAATATGGGAATGTTGAAGTTTACTTGTACCTTGAAAGGGGTTGTGACTTCAAAGTGGTTGCTAGATGCAGATGCATCACCAGTGGGAAGTCATTGAAGGATTTGGGTGAAGTTATCCATCATCGCATTCCTTTGTTTTTCAAGGGCCTCCTCGAGCAAAATTTTGATAGGAGCTTCTGTGCCCTCATCTTTCTTTTCATCCCCCATGGGAAACCTTCGGTATTTGCGAGGCTAATCTTGCAAAGGTTCAACCAAATCGATCCCTAACTCTTTATACCCCACCCTCATTGGGGACACACAAAGAAGGATCGAGAAAGAGAAGATTTCTCTGATACCACTGATCTGGATTTATGCAGGAATGCAATAGAATACACAAATAACCATAGAAACAAATATGCAGCAGAAACAACACTTCATTTCATTAATCAAAGAGCTGAAACTTGTTTACATACAGTGTCACATACCCCAATTTTGTAAAATTATGTAAATTGTTTTATTATATTTAGATACATTATGTTAAACTTAATCCTAAGTAGGGATTGATGACTCAGCAGAGTCAACAGTTATGGAGTGTAATTGAGAATATTTTATTAATAATAAATAAATTATGGAGACAGTAGTAATGGGAGAGCTGTTAAAAGAGGTTACTGGTCAAAATGGTTGATGGAACTAGGTGGAAAGGAAAAAGACAAGTGGCAGCATCCTCAAGCACTTCCTAAGTTGCAGGTGGCAACTTCCCTATATTTGGGGTCATGATTCCCCAAGAAAGTGGAATGTGAGCAAGTGGCTCATTAAATGACAGTTAACCCAACTAAGACCTAGGCAATCTTTAAAAGTACTCAATGAAGAGAGCTCAAGCTGCTCAGTTTTTATTCCAGAAAGAATTCATTCAGCTGAATGTTATTCAGGAATTTCATTTGAGGAAGAGGGAAAGACAGTAAGGAAGTGTTTTGAGTGAATTTTTGCAGTGAATTGATGCTGATTACAGCTATTTGAGCTGAGGGAACTGACTAATAGTTCTGAGTTGATACTGAGTTGAAGACTGTATCTGTTTTGCTGCACCTAGTTCCAAGCCAGGGAGACCAGAGCAAGCTCGAGGGTCCTGAGAAGTCGCTGTATGAGCGCTCTCCAGGAGTTGGTAGGGAGGAACAGCCTCCCATTGCTGTTGTTGTCCACAGCATTAAACAGGTTCTTCATTCATTTCTTTATGTCTTTCTGAGTATAAATGGATAAATGTTATAGATATTTACATGTCTGAATAATTGTTAATATCTGTAAAATTAGTATCTTGGAATGTTAGAAGCATAACTTGTTAGTATCACTGTGTTTTTCCACATCTAGTGTCACCAGATAGTACTCTAGCACAGTATCTCAGTGTTTAGAAGAAGTAATCTTCAAAACTGAGTTCCTAATTTTCTTACAGCTATTATAAATGTCTTTCTGTTTAATTTTATTAACTACCTTTCTATAGCTTTAAAATTAATCTAGAGCTGTAACTCTGTTTCTTTGGTAATATTAACTATGCAAGGAATAGACAAAATAAATTTGCTTGCAGTATAAGTTATAATTTGCTTCTTCTGTTTAAACAAATACTTTACTGAAAGAAGATTATTCATAACTATCAGTTAAGATGATACAATTGCAGTAGTAGTTTGTATTACAGCAGAGATTACAATTTCCAGTTTTCAGCTCGGTTAATGCATATTCTCGTAGCTGTTATTTTTATTTCAAATCTTGATAAATAGATACTATTAAAGTGTTTATAGTGTTGTTATATAAAGTTACTTAATTATTATATAAATACTAAACAGAAATATTCAAATTTCAGAACCAAATAATAGGTATAAACATTAAAACAATACTCATAGTAACATCAAAGGGTAATATTGTATTTTAGTAATTACAATGAAAAAACATGGTTTTATATAAATATTATAAGAACATACAAATATAAATTTAATTTATTAATATATAGAATATAAACAATATAGTATTGTGTTAGTCTTTAATATGTTTTTATAAGTAAATAAATGTTATTAAAAGACTTGATTTTGATCAAAGGATCACAATAAAATTGTATTATAATAATGATTATTATAATATAAATCAATTATTTTACAAACTGCAGAATAAAAAAAAAAAAAAAAACTAAACTTAGTTCTCACGACTAAGTAAACAGTAAATCAAAAATTTAGATATTTAATCTCTACTGCTGCATTTTTTTTTAAACAGTATTAAAAGCCTGCAAGTTACTTAGATATTGTAGTTTCTAAACAAATAACAATGTAAAACTTTAATCAAAAGTATATATCTGAACCAGAAGCAAAGATACAAGCACAGAACGCTTAGTAATGGAGCTTAAGCTTTCTTTGGTGTTTATCTTTTCATCCCAGCAGTAAGTAATTGCAAGAAAAGAAACCAGTTCTTCAATAAAAGTAGAACGGAGGGTAAAAACCCTACTTGTTACAAAGTAATCAGTTAAGAACCGAATACTTTGTTCATTTTATAACCATAGCTGTAAATGTGAGGCTTATGGCCTGTAAAAACAAAGAGAACATAATACAGTAAAGAGTAAGGCTCACGGCCTGTAATAACATTTTACACAGTAATAACGCAGAGGCCCTGGCCTGTAAAAAGTATTTACAAAAACCCTACAGTTTTAAAAACCAAGTTTACATTCACGGCCGTAGCCGGAAGGCTCTTTACAGAGAAAGGGTTTATACCCTTAACTTAAACCTTAAAACAAAAAAAAAACTAACAACTCAAAAACTACAGAAACTAAACGGTCGAGGTAGCAACCCTCGTTATTCTTAAAGGCAGGTATGTACAGACAGCCCTCGGCTGAGTTCTTTACATCTATTTCATCGTAGGGTTAACCCTGGAAAAACTAATTTATAACCTACAGCTAAATACATCAGCAAGGATCCAAAAAGAAACCACCGAAATGCATCTATTCACCACAACTAGCAAGGAGGCGTGCCATGGTGGAGACCAGGCTTACCGGTGGAGTTGAAAGCCAAAGCGTCGGACGTACCATTCTACATTGAGAAGGAAGTCGATTCTACCATTAAAGGAGACAGCCATCGATCAGAAACCCTATCTTATAGTTTAAATTTCTTTAAAAATCTGAATTACAAGATAGGAGTGGAGAACTGAAACTTACCAGCTTCGTTTGGAAGCGAACAACTTTTAAATAAACGGCCGAGTATATAAGAACCAGGTTTACAAACCCTTTTCTTTGCTACAAGAATGAGCTGGCAGTAAACTGGGAACCTTCTTTCATATGGAGACACAAATGGTAAGGATTTTAGAGCCTCTCTCGCAGGCCGTGATTGAGCAGTCACCAAAGCTCAGCGAAGTAACCCTAAGTCCTTTTTTGACTACAATGCTGCCAACAACCGAGCCATCAGCATCTACACAGAGCTGTAAAGAACACAGTGAAGGAGAGCTACAATAGAATAGTACCAGAGCAAGAATCGACCTTAACCACCAGTAGGGTTGCAGAGCTCAAGCCCGAAGGCGAGGGAGAGATTGAGGCCAGTAAAAAGGGCAAGTCAACATATAAACATCCACTGCATGGCGAGGAGACAGCCACGACAGCTCGTAAATATTTGCTAATGAGTGGGTCGTTTGTTAATGTTAAAAATCATTTGGATGGCAAACCAAATCATGGTGTGGAGACAATGATAAGGTCGAACCTTGACTTCACCTGCAACATAATTTACACGTCGTAATGTTAGTCTTTAGCATAAATCATTCCAACGCAAACTATAAACTATATTATGTCTATGGTAATCATACGTTGATGTTATAATATGCCTATAACGTTATAACATGAATTACATTATACACAAATGTAATGTTAGACCTCAACATATAAAACATTGTTTTGAAATCCATAAATTATATTATGACAATAATATTGATACCCTAGTTAGGTAATTTTTTAAATGCAAACCATCCATTTAGACCTCATTTGAAGGTATACCTTTGCATAATAGTATGACCAAATGAACTTTGTGTTATAATGATTATGAGAATATGAATGTAAATTTAAGATAACAGATTTCATAGGGTTTAATGCCTTATGATCATTTACTCTATTCTACCATCAAATCTTCAAGTCTAATATGTTCTTCTTATTGATAAGTACTGTCCTTTATGATAGAACTTGGATTTTTGAACAAAAGGAGGGTTTGTTATAACCAGGAACACTCCTTCTTTTTATTTTTAGAATGGCTTGTCCTTTATCAACTTTAGAACTATTTGGCTTAGGGTTTTTAAGTCTCGACAAATGCAATTTAAGAGCTTGATAGAAATTATAAGACTATAATTTCTTCAGATTAAGTTCATATGATGAAGAGTATAATGGTAACCTTTTCCATATGAAAAGAATCACAAGAGCTAATAAGTGATAGCTGGATAATACTTATGCAAATTGCTTATACCTTTTGATGTTCTTTTAACTGGAAGGTCTTAGTAATGGTGTTTACGATAATATATGATAGATCCCAAAGTGCACATAAAAACTTTGATCAGTTTTTGATCATAGGAATAAGATAATTTCTATCACTCTACACTTTTAAAAGTTATTAAGTATAGACCTATAACTAAGTAGGAAATCCTGTAGCTGTTAGAGGTATAAGCATTTGTGGACTCTACTTAATTCTTTCTTTACATTATTTTAGCTGCAGTCAAACACATCTTGAATTTATCCTCTTTTGCTTAATGGGTCAACAGCCTTTTAAGTAAAGTAAAATAGGAGCGAACATGATAAACCAGACTCAAGCTACAAACTAGAAATTAAATAGTATGTGTAAATACCGCTAGTGTAATTGAAAATGGCTATCTATTTCACTAGCATTTCTAAACTATCCATTCTCGAATTTTCTTCTTTATCAAAGGAGTACAGGAGAAGCTTTACCTGCAGGAAGCTGAATTTTTTTGGCTAACATGCATTATATCTATATTTCTTTACTGAACTATTTTGGTAACAACATATGATTCTATTACTTTAAAATATCTGTTAAGCAGCAATCCCAAACTTTACCTGGATATCTGTAAGAGAAAGAAAACTGTGTGCGTTAGCTTAGCAGCTAAGTAAGCCCAGTCTAACATAGCATATCCACTTGCTGTTGCAAACAGAAAATAATCAGAAGACTGACAAGAAACACAACTTGTATTTCTAAACATAAATAAAGATTATCTAGATATAAAACTAATAGCATTAACTAATCAATATTTAATTATTGCATTAGGATAAGTTTATGCTATTTATAAAAGTTTAAATTTTTTTGAAAATTTGGGGTTCTGACATATAGAATGGAAATAAACTAGCTAGAGTGCTGGTATCTTATCTCTGAGAAGAGATGTGGTGGCTACATGCCTTTGAACTCTGTGTTACAATGAGGCTAGAAGGCCTATATATTATTGATAAATAATGAAAACCCTACAAATCCAAAAACCTAACCCTAGGAGGTGAAATGCCAGAATGTGGGCCTTGTTGGGTAACTTGGTACATCATTTTCTTGGGGTCGTAACTCTGGCATACTACCTCCGTTTTACACGCACGATACATCGTTAGAAATATATATTCAAGGAATACATCCATAAATAGATAGGAAGGAGTTTGTAATATGTTGATTCTTTCCTAACCATTCAATGCCGAAAAAACGTCGTTTAGGGCCTCAAAATGACTCCAGAAGTTTAGGACCCGAAACTGCCAAAAATAGTAAATTGTGCTGCAATTAAGGAAACTGGAAAACTAAAAGAAACAATAGTGGGGATGCAAGTGGAATAGGTGGGTGGCCACCAATATCCTCCTATATCATTCCTACCCCCTTAGGAAGCAATGGTCCCCATTGCATTGAGTTCCTCCATGAGATTAGGAAACTTCTGTTGAACTTGGTCCCTGGTGAGCCACTTTCCCTAGTGAAGAAGTTGGCCTGCTTTGACAACTCGATATAGCTGGATCTTCTACTGGAAGGTGTTCTTGATTTGTGTGTCCATAATATGATCTGTTGTGGCTTGTTCCATGTAGTCTAGGTTTAACTCTGTTGGTGTGATTTGTTTTTCCACGTCTGATGTGTCCTGTAGAGGTGGAAAGTAGGGACGAAGGCGGTCCACATTGAACACTGGGTGCAGACCAAGGAATGGTAGAATACTGAGCTCAAAGGAATTTTCCTTGACATCCTTCGTGATGGCATATGTCGCATATCAGAGCGAGCGAAGCTTGCGATGGGGTCTAGTGAGGCGCTCCTTCTACAAATGTAGCCACACTTTGTCGCCAACCTAGAAGTTATGTTGCGCCCGATGTTGATCATGCCGCTACTTGTACTTAGCATTGGATTTGTCCAATATGTCATGAACCTATTGGCGAATGTGTTGAATGTGCTTAATGAAGTTGTTCACCTTGCAAACTTTAGACTAGACATGAGCCGAATTAACCTGAGTAGCTGCAATGGCATGGCTACATCAATGGGACATAGTGGATAGAATCCCAAGCCCACATGAAAGGGGTTGTGGTTGGTTGAGTTGTGGAGGGCCCGGTTATAGCTATGTTGTACATAGGGGAGGCTCTGATCCCATGTGCGTGGATTCTTTGAGTTTTACTGATGCAAAATTTGTATGATCATCCTGTTGACAACCTCTGTCTAGCCATCAGTCTGGGGATGGAAAGCTGTGGAATTTGTGAGCTTGGTGTCTAGCATTGACTATAGGGTAGACCAGAATGTACTAAGGAACCTATTTTCCTGATATGAGATTATACACTGTGGGATCCCAAAATGTACCCACACTCATTCAAAGAAGAGTTTAGCAGTGGCTTCTGCTGTGATATTCTTCTTACAGGCTGTCATTATGGCAATCTTTGAGAATCTATCAATGATCACGAACACACATCATTGTCATGCTTAGTAGAAGGAAGGCCCAACATGTAATCCATGGAGATGGATTCCCAAGGTCGAATAGGGATAAGCAACAGAGTATATAGGCCTTGCTTCTTGATGGACGGTTTGGCTATGGCGCAAGAAGTTCAGGATCAGATGTACTTCCCAACGTCCTACCGAAGGTTTGGCCAATAGAAATACTTCTGTAGTACTACCAATATTTTCTTGACACTGAAATACCCAGCGACCCGACTGTAGTGTGCTTCCCAAATCATCTTGGCATGCTCACTTGAAGAAACACAAAGGTGTCCCATGTGACATAGTAGTGCATCTTGGAGGTGAAAATTTGGAACTTGGTTTCCCTCCAAGAGCATCCTATATGTGTGGATGAATTCTGGATCGCTCTTTTATAGAAGTAGCCAATCGAAAGTCTCATGCCCACAAGAGTTGAGCATGGTGTTTATCACCATGATTGGTGGTCGACTGAGGCAGTCTGCAACATTGTTGGTGCTTCCCTTCTTGTACTTGATGTTCAAATGAAACTATTGTAGATATGTGGACCACTTCTGATGGTGATCATTCTATAACTTTCCTTGTGTCTGTATGAACTACAGGGTTGGTGGTCTATGTGGGTGATCATTTCCTTCCCCAAAATGTAATGCTTCCATTGTCGGCAAGCATGTACAATGGAATACATCTCTTTTTCATAAGTGGGATATTTTTGGATTGTGTCGCACAGTGTCTCACTGTGATATTCCACTGGATGCCCTTGTTGAGTAAGGACTGCCCCAATAGCATAGTCAAAGGCATCTATCTCGATCTCAAATGGTTGTTGCAAGTCCGATAATGTGAGCACTAGGGCACAATAGAGGCGTTGCTTCAATTCTGTAAACGCCTTATGTTGAGTTTCTTTCCAGAATAATTTGCTTTCTCTCCTCCCTTAGTGACTTGACTCAAGGGCCAAGTGATATGAGAGAATCCCAACATGAACCTGCGGTAGAAATTTGCAAAACCTAGAAAGTTGTGAAGCTATGTTAGAGTAGTTGGGGTTGGCCAGTCCCAAATGACTTATATATTGGTTGGATCCACATGTACCCCACACTCATCAATAATGTATCCCAGATATTAAACCTGGGTCATGCCAAAAGTGCACTTGTCCAAATTGGCACACAACTTGTGCTTCCGCAGTGTTTGGAGGAACTGCTGGATGTGGTGGAGGGGCTCTTCCCAAGTCTAGCTGAATATCAAAATGTCATCCATGTACACTACTAAGAATGAGTTGGTGAATGGCTGCAAGATGTCTTCCATTAGTCTCATGAAGGTTGCAGGAGAATTTGTCAGCCTGAAAGGCATGACCAACAATTCGAAAAGGCCCTCCTTGGCTTTGAAGGTAGTCTTCCACACATCGGTCGGTTAGATCGATACCTGGTGATACCCAAAATTTAAGTCAATCTTGCTAAATTATTTTCCCCCCTTAAGCTAGTCTAGGAGGTCATCAATTCATGGGATCGGGTACCTATTCTGGATAGTGATCTTGTTCAGTGCCCGATAGTCAATACAAAGTCTCCGAGTCCCATCCTTCTTTTGTACCAACACGATCGGGCTCCCCGAGGCGATGAACTTGGCCGAATGTGACCCTTCTACAACAGCTCCTAAATTTGCCTCTTTATTTTATCATTCTCTAGAATAGAGCATCAATAGATCAATCCATTAGGTAGTGGTGCACCTAGGGTCAGATCGATGGGGTGCTTGACCTGACAATGAAAAGGCACCCTTATGGGTGAGGTGAATATGTCCCGATACTCCTCCACGACCTTGTATATTTTTTTATCATGTAGAGGGGCCCTATCTAGAGGTCGTGGCCATGATCTTCTTCTTTCCCTAAGGGAGGATCATCAAGAAAACAAATTTCCTATTTTTGGAAATGAGCTTACTGCATTATTTTGCAGTAACCAAAGAGATAGCGGTAGGAGGTGGTGCCTCTGGTATCTTGTACAACTTATTTCTCAACGTAACAATAACAGCATGAGGTCAAGACTCATACACAACATGTCTCTTCCATAAGTATGGTTGACATAATAATACATCACAAACATCAAGAGGAGCAATATCACATAGTAACTCATCGATGAAGGGCTTGATGTTGTAGGGAAGGCAGCACTGCTGGCTGACGCGGAGATCCCATCCTTGGTGAAGCCACCTGATGGTGTACAGATGTGGGTGTGCTATGGTCAAAAATCCCAACCACTTCACAATCTCTACTGAAATTAGGTTCTTTTGGCTCCCACTGCCGATAATGAACTTTAGCAGGGAACCCTTTACCCACATCTGGGAGTGGAAAAGACGCTCCTCCTCCTCTGAATCTTTTGGTTCTTCCTTTTGGATATTCATGGTGGAAATGGTGGCATTGGCCTCTACATCGATAATATTCTTTCCTATGTAATTCCCCTTCTCGATTTCTGATTCAGTGTCAGAGTATGCATCTGATTCGGAAGCCTTTATCTCGGCCACCAGTGACTACTTGACCTGACACTCACTTGTGTTGTGAGTGGGTCTCTTATGGAACTCGCACCACTTTCTCGCTTCCTTCTTTGGCTTCGCAGTGTTTCTCTTTACTTGCAGCTTTGGCAAGTTGTCTTGAGTTGCTATTCCTTGGCTGTGTCCTTGGTTCTACGGTTTGGGGGCACCTTTCGCTTGCTTCTGATTTGCAGATCCAAAGTCTCGCTTTTTCTATTTGAATTTTTTCTCAATTTTGGCAGCATACCAGTATATTGTACCAACCGAGGAGATGTCGAGGAACTCCATTTCCTCTTGAATGTATCTATGGAGACAAATACGGTACTTCAGCACCAAATTTTTCTTTGAATATTTGATACCCAACTTGGTGTGCAGGGTATGGAACAAATTCTTCAGCTCATGCACATCTTGATCTCTTTGTTGCCACAGCGTAGTCCATTGTATGTACTTTTCCTCATAGCTCCCCACTGGATAATATTGGCCCTTTATTGCATCTCAAAAAGAATTCCAAGTAGGTATTACCAAGAGTAGAGAGGGTTCCTCCTCATCCTTTCTCTCACAGTAGGGTTCCCACCAGTCCTTGACATGGGAGGCGGCTTTCAGTAGTGAAAAAGTAATCTTTTCCCGGTCGAAAAAGTCATGAACTAAGAAATATCCTTCTAATAGATTCAACCATCTATCTATGGCATCTGCATCTATTCGTCCATCAAATATGGGAATGTTGAATTTTACTTGTACCTTAAAATGGGTTGCACCACCAGAGTGGATACTAGATGTAGATGCACCGCCAGTGGGAAGTCATTGAAGGATTTGGGTGAAGTTATCCATCATCGTGTTCCTTTGTTTTTCAATGGCCTCCTCGAGCAACATTTTAATAGGATCTTGTGTGCCCTCGTCTTTATTTTTGTCCCCCATGGGCAGCCGTCGGTATTTGCAAGGCTGATCTTACAAAGGTTCAACTAGATTGAGCCCTAACTGTTTATACCCCGCCCTCGTTGGGGACATGCAAAGAAGGATAAAAAAAGAGAAGATTTCTCTAATACCACTGATCCATATTTATGCAGGAATGCAACATAATACACAAATAACCATAGAAAAAATATGCAGTGGAAATAACACTTCATTTCATTAATCAAAGAATTGAAACTTGTTTACATACATAATGGAAATAAACTAGCTAGAGTGCTGGTAGCTTATCTCTAAGAAGAGATGTGGCAGCTACATGCCTTTGAACTCTATGTTACAATGATGCTCAAAGGCCTATATATTATTGAGAAACAATGGAAACCCTACACATCCAAAAACCTAACCCCCGTGGAAGAAGAACAAGAAGAAGAAGATGCAGCCACTAAGGTAGCGCAACTATCCAAGATTGTGGCATACCTAAGGAAGCAGGTTGAAGAGCTTAAAGTGCAGCAACAACCAAGTACATTTCCTAAGGTGATTGAAGAGCGCAGGAAAACAACATCTGATATTTTTGAACTAATTAAGCAAGGAGAAAAACTATGCAAGGAAAGGGCACATGTGACTGGTGGGGGCCTATTGGGCCAGGAAAGAGCATGAGGAAATAAAGCATAGATGAATATCTACAAAAGAAAAAAGGAGAATCAAAAGTGCAAGAGGAAATGTAAGAGAACGACAAGAAGGAAGAAGGAATAAAAGAAAGCGTAGAGCAGAGAAATCCATGACAAGGAACAGTGCGATGGAATAAAATCACATCTTTAGGCGTGCAGAAGGACAATGGCCAAAAAGTGACAGATCAATAATATCATTGCTACTAAAGTTGGCGCAGGCAGGAGAATGGCGCACGTATGAAGGAATATTTGTAAGTCATGATGATAGCGCCTTGTGTCAGTCAGTCTATCATTTTGTAACCATTTTTGGATGGTTGATAATGACCTATAACAAACCAACTGTATGGATTCAACCCTGTGTGGTCTTGTAGAAGTTATAAATAGGAGGAACCCATTTTGTATAAGGGTTAGAAAATAATTGAAGATCAGAGAGGAGTCTGATAATAGCATTGTATAAGGTTGTTGAGCCACGAAACCTATTTTGTAGAAGGGTTTCCAAACAGTAGATTTTGTATGAGTTATTCTGCAACTGAGTGTGCAGATAGTAGAGTAGAAGAGTCGATCTAGGATGTGTGCGGATCCGTAGAAGTAGATAGAATAAAAGCATAATAAATAGAGAGCATGAGAGCAAGAAATAGTCTGAGCTAAAAGACATATCTCAAACAATCTACAGTCAAGTCACAGACTGAAAGGTGCCATATATTTATCATGCTAGATAAAGAGCACCTTTGTGGTTTTTCCCAGTTGGGTTTCCACGTCACATCTTGTGTCGAATTAATGTGCTTGTTTAATATTTGTGGGTTATTTTGTATTGTTTATTTTTTTTGCTTAAGTGAATGTCGCAATATTTCTAAGGGCAGTTGAATGAATGAATGAATAAATCATTGTCAAAGCATTGTGTATTAGCTCATGCTCATTTCTTGTTAAGTTGTAATACAGGCGTGCCATTGTCACTTATTGCTAAGGAAGAATATATGTTGCACTATTAATAAGAGATGTTGAATGAATAAGTGAAAATTAGTAGTGAAAGCATTGTGCATTGGTTCAAGTTCATTTGATGTTAGCTGTTACTATTTCAAGGAGAATTTTTTGTCGCATGATGGTTGTATCACATTGTTAAGAAGTTAAGTTGTAAGTTGTAGAGTTAAGTTGGCTGTGTCACATTGTTGCACCTCCATTGAGTTAGCAAGAGACTCCATCCTTCTGACTCTATCGAGCTCCTTCGTCATGTGCCAAGGGACTATAATCCCTCATCTAACTGTGGAAGTATGGTTTTGGTAATTTCCCATTGAGATATCTCGGGTGAGACTACGCCTGCGTCACAAGTGTTGTCGACTGAGCTTTCTCTATCGAGTCGATGTCTTTGGGTGTTTTGTTGGTGTTTGTTGTGTTGTCAAACCTAGGTCGATATTATTAGGAAAATAGGCCAACATAACTTCAATACTTGAAGCAATTGATGAAAAAAACATAACTTTAGTCCTCATTTATCTACTCAAGAAGAGGATAAGGAGGAAAAATAGGACTTATGCCAGTCATGTTTGGAGAAAATTGAAAAACAATTGGAGAGTAGGAAGTTGGAGTCCTAAAAAGTTGGTGATTCACTACAACATCATGGGTTCAATTCAGGTCCAAGAAACTACTTTGTCCCCAAAATTGACACGAGAAATTTTGATGGCAAGGATCCAATCATGTGGATTTTTCAGATGGAGCAATTCTTTGATCTACATCAGGTGCCCACTATGCAAAAGGTAACTATTGCATCCTTGTATTTAGAACCTGATCAATTTGTATGGTACCAATGGATTTGTGACTATAAAAAGGACTCTATTATCTCTTGGTCTATATTCAAAGAAGAATTGATTACACATTATGGGGATATAAATAGCAACACCTTCTTCAGTCAGCTGGTAAATCTCAAGAAAAAAGGTTTGGTTACAGATCACATCAAGCAATTTCAACAACTAAGTCTCAGAATGAAGAATATTTCATAGGATAATATGTTATATCTCTTTATTGGAACCTGTAAAGATAACATTCAACATGAGGTGTGTCTCTTTGAACCATCATCCCTAGAGAATGCTTTCATGATGGCAAGGAAGGTTGAAACTAAACATATGGAAATGACGACTAGAAAATATTTCTCCAACACATATAGAGAAAATAATGTTCCTTCTTCTAAACCACCACAAAGGTTGACACCCCAACAACTAGATGAAAGAAAAGAAAAAATATTATGCTTTAATTGTGATAGCAAGTATATTAAGGGACAAATGTGCAATGAGAAGAAATTATTCTACATATATTGTGAAGAGGAAGAACCAAAACAAGAGGAAGCATCTCAAGCAGAGGCGACTTCAGAAGAAATAGAAGAGGCTACTTCAGAAGAAATTACTTCCACCATATCTTGTCATGCATTGGATGGGATTAGCACTTCTCAAACTCTCAAGATAGAAGGATACATCAAAAATAAGAAGGTAACATTGTTGACTGATTCTGGTAGTACTCATAATTTCATTCACTATAAATTATCCAAAGTTCTTATTTGTTTTGTATATCCAGCACCATAGTTTCAAGTAATGATTGGAGATGGAGGAACTATAAATTGCTTAGGGAAATTACATAATATAAATATGGATATGGGGGAACATGTATTGAAAATTCCAATGATTTCTATCCCAATGGGTGGTTTTGATGTTGTCTTAGGTGTCCAATGGTTACAATCATTGGGAATAGTGGATTTTAATTTTCATGAAATTTTCATGGGAAGTAAAATAATATTAGTTAAATGGTATCGCAAGAAAAGAAAGAAAGGTGCTAAGCTCTAATGGTATGAAAAAGTTGTTAAAAAAGGGACATAAATGTGTAGTTGCACATTAGATGTTCAAACCTCAAATTTCCCTATCTCCCCAGATCTCCAAAGGGTCATTAATAAGCATTCCAAGGTATTTGAAGATATTCCCAAAGGTCATCCCCCTATTCATGACTTTTATCATGATATCCACTTAATTCCAGGTAGTGTTCCTCCTAACATTAGACCTTATCGATATCCCTATAGCCAAAAGAGTGAAATTGAGCGTATGGTTACTGAAATGTTAGAGGCTGCCATAATTAGGCCTAGCCAAATTTCTTACTCTACACCAGTGGTAATGGTACCCAAGCCAGATGGATCATGGCCTATGTGTCCTAATTATAGAGAGCTCAATAAGATTGCAATTAAATATAAGTTTTGGATTCCTATTATTGATTAATTGTTAGATGAATTACATGGAGTAGTTGTATCCAGAAAGTTGGATCTTGGTTTCGGGTATCATTGGATTCAAGTGAAGGATGAAGACATCCCTAAAAAAACATTCTGAACTCATGAAGGTCAGTATGAATTTTTGGTCATGCCATTTGGTCTAACAAATGCACCTTCCACATTTCAAGGTTTGATGAATTCTATTTTCAATCCTTTCCTTAGAAAAATTGTGTTGGTATTCTTTGATGATATACTAATATGTAGCAAGTCTTGGGAAGAACATGTTAAACATGTTGACAAGGTACTACAACTAATAAAAGAGAAAGAACTATATGTAAATTCATCAAAATGTTTCTTTGGGATAAAGGAGGTAGAGTATTTGGGTCATATCGTATCTCATGAAGGTGTCAAGGTAGACACTAAAAAAATTAAATCCATGATGGACTAGTCAATTCCAAAAACCCTGAAGAACCTTCAAGGATTCTTAGGTCTGACAGGGTACTACTACAAGTTTGTTCAGAACTATGGAAGAATATCATCTCCTATAACATCGTTACTGAATAAAGATGCATTTTCTTGGACTCTGGAGGCAACTTAATATTTTCAACAACTCAAAGAGGCCATGTGTAAAGCTCATGTTTTGGAGACATTGTACTTCAAAAAAACCTTTATTGTGGAATGTGATGCTTCGGGAAATGGAATTGGAGTTGTACTAATGTAGGAAGGACACCCTCTTTCCTTCACAAGTCATCCAATCAAGGGAAATAACTTAAAAAGGCCCATTTATGAGAAGTAAATGTTGGCAATACTACATTCCTTGAATAAATGGTGCCCCTACCATATAGGTATACATTTCAAGGTTAAAACTAATCATGATAACCTTAAATACTTCTCAGAACAAAGGCTATCTTCAAAAGAGCAACAAAATTGGGTGACAAAGATGTTGTGATATGAATTTGAAATCATCTACAAAAAGGGGAAATGAAATGTTGTTGCAGATACACTCTCTAGGAAAGATAAGGATGTTGAAGCATTACTCTAAGTTATTTCGATCATCCAATCAGATTAGATAGCCAAAGAAATGGACGAATGGAAAAATGACAAAAAAATATGGACATTTATTCAAAATATGCACCAAGATCCCGGTGCCTCTGATACATTTAGGTGGAAATTTGACTTGCTATGGTGCAAGGATCACTTATATTTGGTAAGAGTTCCCATCTCAAGAAAAAGGTACTTTCTAAATTCCACTCCTCACCGACAGGAGGGCACTCAGGTTTCTTAAAAACCTACCATAGGGTAAAGAAATATTTTTTGGGATGGTCTTAAAACTAATTTTAAAACATTTGTGACAAAATGTTTGGTTTTCCAACAAAATAAAGTGGAAACAATTAAGACCCCTGGTCTCCTACAACCACTTTCTATTCGAACACAAAGGTGGACAAAGGTCTCGATGGATTTTATCATAGGTTTACTAAAGTATGAAGGAAAGAGTGTCATCATGGTGGTTGTTGATAGAATTACTAAATATGCACACTTTTGTGCACAATCTCACCCCTTCAAAGCAAGCACAAATGCCAATTATTTTATGGAGACAGTACAAAAACTACATGGTACTCCAAATATATAGTAAGTGATAGGGATCCCATTTTCACTGGAAAATTTTGGACTAAATTATTTTCTTGTTTGGGTACTCAACTGGCTCATATCTCATCTTATCACCATCAATCTAATGGACAAATAGAGATAGTAAACAAATTTTTTGGAAGGGTATCTTCGATGTTTTACAATTAATAAATAAACACAATGGGTTAAGTGGTTACCCTTGGCAAAATTGTGGTATAACACTTCCTTCCATACATCATCAAAAATGACCCCATTTATGGAATTTTATGGCTATCATCCACCATCCATCACATATTCACTAAGAGACTCCTCTAAGGTTCAAGAAGTGGAACACCACATGAAGCATCAACAACAAGTTCTTGAACTCTTAAAGGACCACTTGAATCTAGCACAAAATCAAATGAAACAACAAGCATATCAACATTATAGTGAATGAAGCTTTAATGTGGGGGATTGGGTGTTTTTAAGACTACAATCATACAAACAGATGTCCCTGAAGAACACCAAGAAGGATAATAAATTATCCCCTAAATACTTATATGGTCCCTACAATGTGTTACAAAATATTGGTAGTATGTCATACAAATTAGAACTACCTGCATCTTCACGAGTCCATCTAGTTTTCCATGTTTCCTATTTAAATAAGGTAATCGGTGACAAGCTACTAGTTCAAATGATATTACCAGAACTTGATGAGAAAGGAAAAATCATCTTGGTACCTAAAGAAATTACTAAAATGTGAACTAGACAGCTTAGAAATCAATCAATTCTAGAGTATCTCATAAAATGGAAGAACTTACCCGCGGAAGATTCAACATGGGAAGATGAGTCCTTTATATGGCAGCATCCAGAACTACTTCAGCGTTGAGGACAAAATGTTTTGAAGGGGAAGGGCATGTTAAGCCCTTAATTATGGCATATTACACCATATAGTGTGGCACATTACTTCCTACATTTTGGAGCATTACATATTATTTATGCCGGCTTGGGTCTATTAGTGGGTCGATTAGTTGTTATTGTAAATATATAGGAAGGATTTATTCTCATTTGAGTCATCACAGTATCTTATATTTCCTTTTGTACTCATTACATTGTGTAAGGAGGTTTCTCCCTCCAAGAGCATTGATATTTATCTCTGTTATTCATTGTTAAGGCATGTATTACTCTCTTATTGTTTATTTCTTCTCTTTTTATGCTATTTATGGGACTTTGTTGCATAACACAGTGGATGTTAATCATCATCATCATCACTTAATTTCCACATTTATTTTAAAACTAATGGGTATCTATTTACCTTTCCCATTTTCTATCATATGCTTCTAGGAAATCCTAACATACATGTCTTCAAACATAACGTGAATGTGATCTAGAAGACATATTCAAAACATTGGCAGGTATGTGATGAGTGGACAAGGAGAAGATAATTCAATTTTACCAAGCTTTGGTAGTGAGCTGCAAAAAGATTCAATTTGATAAGGTAGTGACTTGTTACACAACCATCTACATGCAATAAATTGCTAAAGAGAGTGGGAACATCTAAACAAACTGACCCTAGTATCCACAACAACTACAAGTAGCTTAATTCTTAAATAATCTAACATTATCTTTTATAATCTTGGAAATATTTATATGCAAATTTATCCTTATCATGTTATTAACAAATCATTAAACATATTATAAGTGATAAAAGCACACACTATGTACAACAATTTAATATGCGGCACAACTCCAATATACATAACAAAAAGTTACATATTAATTCCTTAAAGAATAGTAAATTCCTCTCTAATTTCCCTGTGACATTTATATAATAATTTCCATGTTATTACCTCTATATATACATATTCTACCATAACCCCAAAACTCCTTGGGTGCACCATCACAAAGTCTCTCGAATTGCTTGTTGCCACCTCTGTCTCTCCTAAAGCCTCGTATTGTAACATGTCTTTCACTTGGGAACTCTACCTCATGACCTCTTCCTTGTTTTGATGATTCATTGGACCACTCCTTGGATGATTGGATGGTGTCTTAGCTCTTATGTTTCCAACTTATATGTATGATACATCCTCCTCATAAGTGGGTGCCCAATCAAAGGACATGTTCTTTGGGAAACCCCGAGATAACTGGGAACTCTCCCTATGGTCTCAAAGGCCCTTTGGTAACTCTATCGACCCAATTTATAGCACTTGGTTGCTTCTCTCAACACCCCTATTGGGAGAACCTATGTTGGGTGCCCCACACTACTGATTATTTTGTTGATTCTTTGGTATGCACCTAATCCCCCTTTATTAACAAGACCAATTGTTGTTCCAATGATGTCAATGTTCCTAGCGTGGTGCACAATCATTTTTCCCTAATCAGGGGTGTCTTACCACCACATCTTAGGAAAATGGACCTGATGGAATCTTTTTCACTTTTGTACTTGCCAAATCCTTATTTGTCAATTGTCGAAGCCTTATTTTCCAACCGTCGAAGCCTTATTTGCAAACAATCGAAGCCCCTTGTTGATGCTCCCCTTGCAAAATCCTTTTTTGACTCATTGAATCCTCTTTTTCACATGCCCTGCTACTGAAATCTCAATTCCTGTGCTTCATCCATCACTACTTATGATCACCCTGTGTGCTCCTAAAAGTTCCCAAATGCGTCGATCTACCTCTTGGTGTGCTAGTTTCCCATGCACCTGAGTTGTTGATGGATGATTTGGTGAGGATTTGTCTCCTACCAAAAGGTGGTTATGTTACATATCCACTCATGTACATGAGGCCCCTTCATTAGGAAAGCCACTATTACATATATATTTACTTCATTACATATATATTTGGCTTGGCTCCATATATTCCCTTAAGGTCATCTCATATCCATTTAACCCTATATATTCCCCCCCTTAAGGTCATATCATATCCAATTAACACCATATATGCCCACCCTTGTGGCATATCATAGTACCCTTATTTGAAAATATTTGCATTTAATGGCTTTACATGTGATGAAACCAAGTAATTGGATTTTCTTATATTCTTTCTTTCTTGTTGCCATTGATGTAAATACATCCATCCAAATTAATTTATTTTCAGTATTGATCCTTGATATCTTGTTGTTGCATAATTTTTACTCCATGTGTTTTGATTTTAAGTTCTCCAATTTGTTGTAGTTTCTAGTCTCTGATAATATCTTGTTAAAAAACAGGTTTTTGGAAATTCGTTCCATGAATATTGTTGAGTATTCCATCTTCTTCCTTGATAGTGTCATAGTAGATCTTTGTTTTTTCTTGATTTCAACAATGTTTTTTTTCCTTTCAATATTTTGACCTCATCCAATAGATTTTTATTATGGTTTCTTAATATACATATTTCTTCATCCTTCATTTTCAATCCTTCCCCCGTCTCACCATTTTCCCACTTTTGTTTGCTATTATTTTCTTTCTTCAATTTATGAACCTCTTTACTAAGTAATTTATTAAGGAAATGTATCTTGGACAACTTCTCTCATTTATTCTTGAGTTCCTCTTTTGATTCTTTCAATTCATCTTGAATTTTATTCATTTCTTCCATTGTTGAGTTCTTTTTCCATCTTTTTGAGAAGATTCTTTAAATTCTTCCCATGTGGCATTTAGTTTAATAATTTGATTAATAATCATCCACCACTCTCTATATTCACCTTAAAATTTCAAACTTGCAACAAAATTAATTTTAACATTTTATGTTATCCTCCTCAACCATTACAACGGATCTATTTCATCCTTATATTCATCTCCGCCAAACATAAGTATTTCCAATCTTGTCATTTTTGTTAAGTGAGGTCCAAATAAAACCCTCAACTAGAAACCCTCAATATATTGAAAATAATTTATAAATAAATAGCATAAATTTTCCAACATATTATCCTATATTTCTTCTTTCTTGTGCCTTTTGAATAGCCTAAATTAGACCTTCCAATCAAAAGTTAATGATTTCAAAATAAGATACCTTTTAAAACCCTAATTTGGAAACTATATTGCTAGCTGACTTTCCAACTAAGGTAACTTTGTAATTTTTTCCCTTATAATTCTAAACTTTCATCATGTAGTACATTGATATTTCTTATTTGCAATTCCATATGTTTGATCTAATTTTGATGTTCCAAGAAAAAGTTATGGTAATTTTTCAAAAACTTGTTATTTTTGTCCCTTCCAAGGGAGAGAAAGTGAATGGACTTCCATGTGTATAATTATCTAGATCTAATTGTAAAATTTAGACCACAAAAACTATGTCTCATCTACCTTTTAATTCAATAGGTCTAACTCATTTTGGATCTTTCAAGCTCGCGATATAATAGTTTTTCCTAGAACACATATTTGAGATTAGTTTTTGGACTAGTAAAAAACCGTTACTTCCATATGGTATAAATATGAATCTGTGATGAATATAGACTTGAAATTTATACCATATATAAGTATCTATTTCATCTAAGTCCCTTCCAAGTTTCACTATCTAAAACATCCCTAAAAAAAATTATAGTGAAAAATTGAAGATGACTCATTTTGGAAGCGTATAAGCTTTGATACCAAATATTATGAACCAAATCCTAAATATGTCATAAGAGAAAAAATTACACACCATGAGAATAATTTAAATGTGGAGAAAAACTCCAGTATAGATAAAAAATATAAGTTACACATTAAATCCTTAAAGAATAGAGTATCCATCTCTAATTATCCCAATACATTTACCTAATCATCTCCATATTCCTCAACAATGACTACATTACCTCTATATAAACCTACTCACTCATTGCATATGAGGATCCTTCATTAGGCTGACAAATATACATATACGTTTACTTCATTACATATATATTTAGCCTCAAATATTCCCCCCCTTGGGGTCATATCATACCATTTAACTCCATATATGCCCCCGTTGGATCATATCACATCATTTCTTTCTTAGGTGGAAAAGAAGGTTCAATACTATGGATAAATGAATAATTTGTGCACCAAATAAATACATTTATATTAGCATGGTTGTGGGCTTATATTCTAGTTGAAACAATTATTACCATGCAAGAGATTGATTCTGGCCCCACCCTCTTTTGCATCCAAAACAATTATTACCATGCAAGAGATTGATTCTGGCCCCACCCTCTTTTGCATCCAAACAACCACGACCACTAGAGACTTTTTGTGAGGTTCCAAAAGGAGGAAAGAACATGGAGGATTGATACAACACCGATCAATGAAAATGCAAGTAGTTTTACTTCAAAATAAATGACTCCCTAGATGTAACCCTCACAACTACTTTAAAAAACTAGTGAAAACTCAAAATAATCCTTGACCATTAATTCTAGATATATTTGCAACTTGCGAGACCATTACCTTAAGAAATTGATTGATCAATTATTTCTTTACGGCATTCACTCAAATTAGTTGTAGGACCTGTTATGCCACACTTTGTGAGGCATGCATTTTTTCAGATAATTTTTTTATGTATTTTAAAGCAATATGCAAGCTATAGTATTGAGGAATATCTTTGTTTCTCGTAGGACTCCCCCTTGGAAGGATGAGATGTGAGATATGATGATCAAATGATATGCCAATGTATCAACTGATATGCTATGCCATGATGATGAATTAATGCATGATGTAATATATGTTTCTATTGATCTAATTTGTGTTGGTGTATTGATCTTATGAGTATATCTAGTACTATCACACTTCTCAGTTGACGAGGGTAGTATATCCTGGATTTACTTATGTACCATCGATCCTAGAGAATGTTTGAGTGACTTGCAAGGATTATTTATACCCACTTCTCTGTGTCCATAGTATGGCTCTCCATCCATACATTCACCCATAATTCTAGTTTCCATCCTTGGTTTGAGGGTTGCTGAATTTGACTCTTGCTTTCCCCCTTATGTTTTTAGTTTCCATCATTGACTAATGTAAAAATGCATTTTAAAGTTTATTGTTAGTTTGGACACATTTTAGTGTTAGTTTGGACACATTTTCACTATGGTTGGTTGATTATATAAACTCAATGCTAAATTCTAAATCGATCTTTGATTGCCAATGCCTAACACATCTAATGATCAAATGATGGATAAAACCTCCTCTTGAAGTTAGTAACTTTTAATCTAGTTAGATAAATCGCAGTAACCGACCATAGCATCTGAGTTATTTGGACAAGAATACGTTGATCTTATCATTTTATTGGTTTAAAATATATTTATTAATCTATTGGTTATTGCAAAGCTTTTTTCTCATTATCAAACAGTTGAGAAATATGAGGGATATAACCACTTGTTTACAATATAAAGTAGCATTGATTTTCCTTGGCATGGTGACTATTAGCATATTTTCATTTGCGATGAACCTCAGATTATGTGAAGGGTCTTATTGTTGGTTTTTAGCTATAACAAACATTGGATCCTTGTTGATGAGGCATTGTTAACCCTTGACAACACCTTGTTGATGATGAATTTAGAATCTCAAACTATATGTTTAATCATTTCTTTCAATAGTAATTCATAATATCATAATACTTGTTAATCATTATCATACCTTGAAATCATTGGCATACCATAATTGCTTACATTGGCTTCCAAAATACATTGTCTTGCACCTTAATTTATCACTATTATCATCATATTTATTTAGTTTTCATAGAACCCTACATATCCTAAACCATACAACCAAGATAACATAACCAATATTATGTTGATTTCCATATGCTTCCTATAGTGACATAATTATTTTAATGTTGTTAATATAAGTTGAGTATGATATGAGCTTGTGATCACCGTGGGATTTTACAAGACATCTTTTGACATGACCTTAAGTTGTTATCTCATTGACATACCTCTAAATTGAACTTATAGTACAACCATTGTGTAATTCTGATCCACTAACCCCATATAAGTAGATTAATTTTCCATTTACTAACATCTACAAAATAGGCCCTAATCTTTGCATTTTGCACAATTAAGTATACTTGTTTTAAAATCACTTCATCATTTTATCCAATTCTCATATTGGCTATTTTGTACCTCTTTGCATCATAAATACATGAACCACATACTCAATACTTTATATCTAATACATAACAAGAGGTTTTGAGTTATTTCTATTCATTATCTTTTAAATATTGTAACTCTTAAGTGGTAGTACATTACAACATTTAGCTAAAATGTAAATGATAATTTGGTGATCATACACTAGTCATAAATTGGTGATCTCATCAGTTATTCTTGTTCACTATTTGACAATCCAAAAATTAAACCAAGTGTTAATTTGTGTAACTTATTCACAGTTGAAAAATGATATTTGATGTTGTGCAATTTGCACTTCAAGGTAATGTTATGAACCGGGTATTGATTGATATTCAACACCATAGATATACTAAATTTGGAATCCATTGATATAGCTCAAATAGTTGGTTTATAGCATATTGCTTTGGAATTCTAGTTGCTTAAATATTTTAAGAATAATATTACAAAGGTGTTCACAAATTTGAGCTTGTTAATTGTAAATGTTATGCATGTTTGACTTAGAACTTCAATAATAGTTGCTACTTTTCATATGATATATAGTTGTTTTGGTAACTTGATGGTTTAAAAATCATAATAGGATTGACAACTTTAAGTTATCACCTTGTTTCATTTTATCTCCTTCGTACTTGTTTGATTACTCACATCGTTACAAGAGTTTCATTGTCTCGTGAGTTTAGATCAAATGTTAAGTAATTTATATGGTTAATAATCCAGTGGTTTGAGTAAATTGATTAATTTACTTACATATGATTGTGTCTTATAAGTGTAGGATAATTTTAAGTTCTTATATTATCTCTTGAAATAATGTCTTCTCTCATAAGGGTGTTCAAGCTATAAATACAACTTGTGTTTAAACATAACCTTTAGATATTCAAGTATATAATTTGTTTATTTAATGGTTATCTATTATGCTCATGTTTTACATAAGATTGATATCACATTCAAAACTTAGTGTTTGGTTTAAATATGTGTTTTAACTCATTTTGAAGTTGTTACCTTGAGCTAATACTGATGTGAATTCCTTGTGATAACTTGATGGTCATTAATTTGAGAAATTGATACATTTTTGTTAAAATATTGGATAGTTTTGTATTAACAAATGTTGCAGTCAAACTATTCAGTTTGAGAAATACTTAGGAGAAAAAATTGTTTTGTCATATTGCCTCAGACTAAGAATTTAACAAATTATTCCAAAAGGATTATTTTTCCTGTACATAGGAAATTATAAACAGGCTTCTAGTGTAATTGCAGCAAAAAAATCCTAAATATAAATTGCATTTTCAATACATTTAGATATCACTCAATCACATTCCTTCATTTGTTGTATTTTTTTTCCACTACTTGTGCAAATTGTTGCAACTCCCTATTCATGTTGTTGCAACTCGGCTGATTGTTGCAACTCCCTATGTTGATTGGTGATATAAATCTTCTTGATTGTGGAAATTGAATCCAGTGATAGATTAATTTTACTCACAACAATTAAAAATTGATCATGCAAAATCACTCACAAAAGAGACTGAAATTGGAGTTGAACACTAAAATGTATTGAATAAGTGTACAATAGCCAACCCTATAATAACATAGGCTGCTGTATTAAATAATTACATAGGATATTTGATTGCATGAGAAGGTACATCAAATCTAGTCAAAAGCAGGCTTACAAAAAATAAGCAAATCCCCCATAGGTGTAAAAAGCTGATCCCAAATCTGTCATGGAGCTCATGAATTGGAAAAAAGGCTTAGGAAAGCTAAAGAGTGATGGAATGACAACTCATACATTATTTTCCAAGGAGAAAAGAGAGGAGGATGTGTAGGACAAAAAACTAGTCAACCTCACCTAGTCAAGCTTTTCCTTTTGCCTTAAAACACTGAAAAAGAAGGCAATAAAGCAGAAAAAGCAGAAGGGCGCTTAGGAGGCCAGGAATAAAGCAGATTTGATTCCTTGAGGTTTCCCAATTGCTACATGGGTCAAATAAGGCAATTTTGACCACTATGGATAGGTAAATGACAACTTGCACAAGGTGGGACACATGAACTAGGCAAATAAGACAAAAATAATTAAATTAATGTCTAAGGTAGATAACTATGGGTTGATTATTCTAACACCCCCCCTTAATCCTGACTTATGAGTAATATATCAGAAAAGTATAGGGCCTAGCAACAAGGCTTAGTCACCCTTTACATACTGCATGTCCATACAACCAAGGAAAGAGGCAAAACCAACTTGGGAAAATCCTCCCTTAAACATGGACTGTAAAACAAAATTTGGAAATATTGTCTTCACTCATGCTTAATATCATGATCAGCAATCCCCAACAGTGATTTGAGATTGCTAAAGGTCTTCTCACAAAATGCTTTGGTGAAGATATCAGCTACTTGTTCTGAAGATGAACAGAAGAGTAGGTGAATGGTGCCATCATGCACAAGCTCTTTGATGTAGTGCATATGGATCTCAATGTGTTTGGCTCTCTGCTTCTAAACTGGATCTTTGCAGATTTGAATGGTACTCTGGTTATCACAATAGGTGGTATTTGAGTACTCTGATTCGAATCCACACTCTCCAAGTAAACCCTGCAACCATAAACATTGAGTTGCTGCATTAACAACTCCTCTGTACTCTGCTTCTGTAGACGAGAGTGCAATGGCACTCTGTTTCTTGCTTGACCAGCTGATTGGCCCTTCTGCAAGCATGAACACATATCCTGATGTGGAATTTTTGTCTGTGCTATCACCTACCCAATCACTGTCAATAAATCCAATCAAATCAAGATCAGATTTTGCTTTATAGAAGATCCCATGTGTCCTTGTTCCTTGAACAAAGTTAAGGATCCTTTTGGCTGCTTTCCAATGGATCTCATGAGGATGATCCATGTATCTAGAAGCCACACTTACTACATAAGAAATATCAGGTCTAGTATGTGTCATATACAAAAAAACATCCAATCAATTGCCTATACAGTGTATTGTTTACCATAGGTGAAGAATCAGCTTCTTCCAGCTTCACTCCTGAAAGGAAAGGAGTTTTGCTTGCTTTGCAATCCTTCATTCTGAATTTGTTCAGCAAGTCCAAGGCATATTTGGACTGGTGTACCTTGATTCCAGCTTTGGTTTGAGCAATCTCAAGCCCCAAAAATTGACTTAAGAGCCCCAAATCTGTCATGGAGAAGGCTTGGTTCATAGCACCCTTTAAGGAAGCAATCTCATCCTTTGAGCTTCTGTAATGAGGAGGTCATCAACATATAACACAATGATCATTAATGAACCATTAAATAACTTCAAATAGACATTTGGATCTGATTTGCACCAAACAAAATTCAGTGATAGCAAGAAGCTATCGATCTTGGCATACCAAACCCTGGGGGCTTGCTTTAGCTCATACAATGACTTTCTCAACCTGCATCCAAGAGAAGGGTTAGTAGAAAAACCTTGAGGCTGCTTCATATATATCTCTTCAGTGAGATCTCCATTCACGAAGGCACATTTTACATCCATGTGATGTACCTCCCATTGCCTTGAGGCTGCAATGGCTAAGGCTAGCCTGATGGAATCCATCTTTGCCACTGGGGCAAAGGTCTCATTGTAATCTATCCCATGAACCTATGAGTATCCCTTGGCTACCAATCTGTCCTTGTACTTCAGTGGTGAACCATCAGCAGCAAATTTGGTCTTATAGACCCACTTACACTGGACTAACTTTCTCCCTGGGGGAAGATCCACTAGCTCCCATGTGTTGCTCTTCTGGAGTGAGCTGAACTCCTCCTTCATGGCTGTTTCCATATTGGATCTCCTAATTATTCTTCATATGTTTTAGGATTAGACTCCACCATCAAATATAATTTTTCATCAAACATAGGATCCTTCATGCACAGACCACTCTCAAATTGAGATCTAGTCCTCCTTGGGTCATTGGGATCCCCAACTAGCTCTCCTGCTACATGTAGTGTCTTGGCTGCCCATTTTGGCCTTGTAGTACTGTTAGGGTCTGCAATAAAGTCATATCCATCAGACAAATCAGAATCAGCATGTTCAACAAACTCTTTACTTACTTGCTGAGGTTCAGGTGGAGAAGAGGCTTCTCCAACTTCCACTGCTGCAAGGGGTTCTTCTTCAAACTGAACACACCTTTCAATGAAGGCTTTGTTAGTGCTAAATTTATCAGCTTGTACCCTTTTGAATATTTATAGTATCCAACAAAAATACACTCTTGGCTTTGGGGCTGCAAAGCCTTTCTCTTTTCTGTTGGAATTCTAGCCCAAGCCTTTGAGCCAAAAATCCTGAAATGGGTCACATCTGGCTTGTGCCCACTCCATGCTTCGAAAGGAATCATGCCATCAAGCTATTTATGAGGCACCCTATTCTGAATATAATCTGCACAGTTGATAGCTTCGGCCCAGTACTTTGGTGGCAAATGTTTGGCCTCCATCATGCATGTTGCCATCTCCTTCAGTGATCTGTTCTTCCTCTCAGCAACACCATTTTGCTGTGGTGTGTAAGGGATAGAATGCTGCATCTGAATACCTGCATCTGCACAATAGTTAATAAAATTATAATTTACATACTCACCACCATTGTCAGATCTGAGGACTTTGAGTTTCCTCCCAGACTGGTTTTCAACCAAATCCTTATAAGACTTTGAAGAGGCCAAAAACTTCAGACTTGTGTTTCGAGAAGTAAACCTAGCAATACCTGGAAAAGTCATCAATAAAATTCAATGCATATTTGGCCTAACTCATGGACATATGAGGGAATGGGACAGCAATATCACTATGGATCAACTCGAGGGGTGCAGAGGTTCTCTCATGACTAGCTCTCTCAAATTTATGCTCTGGGTGTTTTCCTAGTATACAACCTTGGCAGACTCCTTTGGAAAATTTTATCTTGGGAAACCCTATGACCATCTCTTTTTCACTAAGATCAGCAAGATACTTGTAATTTAGGTGGCCAAATATTTCATTCCAAAGCTTGCTTTCTTCATTAGCATGAATCAGAAGAGTAGAGGGGTTTGAGTAGGGTAGGAAGTGTGAGAACATGTATACCTTTTGAGCATGATTCGCAACTCCTTTTGCAATGACTTTACCACTTGAGATCTCTGTGATCTCAACTTCATTAGGGGAGAATATGAACTTCTTTGGAGACCCAGTGTGAGTCATCTGGTACACTAAAAAGAGGTTGGAAGCAAGACCAGGCACATACAACACATTGCTGAATTGACCATGATCAAGATCAATCCTCCCTTTGCCCAAACTTTCAGAGAGAGAGTCATCTCCCAGTACTATAGGTGGTCCTTTCGACATGTCAAGTGAGCAGAAGGCCTCCTTGGTCAAAACCATGTGTCTTGAAGCTCCAGAATCAATGATAAAACTGGGTGAGCTTGATGTGCTAGCAACCAATGCATGAACTCTCTCTTTGTCATCTGAACTTGATCCTCCTTCTCTCTTCTTTGAGCTGTCTGGAAGGGAGATGCCATTCTTCTCCAGGAGTTGGGTCAGCATGTCTATTTGCTTCTTCATACAAGAGATTTCAGTGTGATTTCCCTTATTGCAGTATGCGCACTTGCTCATTTCTCCTTTGTTTTTCTTCTTCTGGTAGTTCTTCTTGGAACCTTGTGGCTCCTCTGGAGACTGTTTCTTGTCTCTCTTTTGCTCAGGTGGATTTTTAGCTTTCTTTTTTCTTTTTGAATCCACCTTCGAATATCCAACAATCAGAGCTTGATCTTTGGATGGTTTGATGGTGCCCATCATCACCAGCTTATCCTATTCTTGTGTGAGAGATTCCATGAAATCTGCAAGGCTAGGCATCTTCCAGGTTCGAGCTATCAGTTTTGTGGCATAGAAGGTCAAAAAAAACACTGAATAGTCAGGGCCTAGATTCGAGAGAATGGCCAGGATGAGCTGATCATCCTTCTTTTCGATCCCACACTGTTTCAACTGCAAAACAAGTGCTTTAAACTTGGAGAAATATAGCTGCAGGGATTCAAAGCTATTTGGACTCAGAGAAATCAACTCATTTTAAATTTGATGTCCCCTCATCTCATCTGTATTTCCAAAAATATCAGCAAGCTTCTCCCATACTTCATTCGGTGATGTCAATCCATCAAGATGGAAAAGGAGGTCTCTGGAAATACTCAGACACAGGAGACCATAGGCCTCATCCCTCTTGTTGTGCAATTTTATCTTCTCTGCAACTGCATTGGGCTCTGCTTCTATTACCATAGTCACCCTGTAGAGGCCTTTCACTCTCAACAGTATCTCCATCTCTGCTTTCCATTCAAAGAAATTGAAGGGAGTCAAGATAGTTTTCTGTGATTGATCCATAGCTTAGAAAATCTGTCCTGACTGTCAGTAGAAGGCTCCCAGTCATTGATGTCAAACCTGCAAAACAATTTTGAAGGAGAGAAATCAATCTACAATGGCTCTGATATCATGTGGAAATTGAACCCAGTGATAGATTAATTTTACTCACAACAATTAACAACTGATCATGCAAAATCACTCACAAAAGAGACTGAAATTGGAGCTGAACACTAAACTGTATTGAATAAGTGTACAATATCCAACCCTATAATAACATAGGCTTCTGTATTAAATAATTACATAGGATATTTGATTGCATGAGAAGGCACATCGAATCTAGTCAAAAGCAGGCTTACCAAAAATAAGCAAATCCCCCATAGGTGTAAAAGGCTGATCCCAAATCTGTCATGGAGCTCACGAATTGGAAAAAAGGCTTAGGCAAGCTAAATAGTGATGGAATGACAACTCATAAATGCTTTTCCAAAGAGAAAAGAGAGGAGGGTGTGTAGGACAAAAGACTAGTCAACCTCACCTAGTCAAGCTTTTCCTTTTGCCTTAAAACACTGAAAAAGGAGGCAATAAAGCAGAAAAAGAAGAAGGGTGCTTAGGAGGCCAGGAATAAAGTATATTTGATTCCTTGAGGTTTCCCAAGCACTACATGGGTCAAATAAGGCAAGTTTGACCACTATGGATAGGTAAATGACAACTTGCACAAGGTGGGACACATGAACTAGGCAAATAAGACAAAAATAATTAAATTAATGTCTAAGGTAGCTAACTATGGGTTGATTATTCTAAAAATGATGCCTTAACATTGAGATCGACTCTTTGTCTTTATTGGTTGTATGGTTATAATGGAATTATGTTTCTTGAAAACCGTTGTCCATTGTTCGATTTTACCTGGATATAGATGTTTTGAGTCATGTTCTTCTACTTGATCATCCCAACTTCCATATTTTCCCAAAAATACTTGGGATTCCCTTTTTCCAAAAAGGGAAGAGGAATTTTTTCCACAATTTCTTTGGGATTTGTAGAGCCAAATCATGTTACTCAGTGGTTGAACTTGGTAACACCAATTCCTGATGCTTATTAAAACTTTATGTTGGTTGGGCCTTGCTAGATTCTTCTTGATCTGGCTTAGAGTCTTCTTTATGAGAGTTTATATATGAGGGTTCTTCAACATAGACAAATCGGATCATTTTATTTGCACCCTCCCACCATGTGGAGCGGCGGGGATGATTGTGACCTTTATTCTTAGGATTTTTTTTGCAAGAGCTTGGTGTATGTGCAGTTTCGAAACATGATCTACATCTAAAAATAACATGTTCATCATGAATTTTTTGAATCCATGAGATGTTTTTCTAACTTAGATTGATTTCATCCAAAAATCATTTATTGAAGTCCATTTCCACAAATATCCTTATGAAGGTAGTACGAGACCAATTTGATGTTTCAAGGATGTAGTAGTAAAACTTACCAATGGAGTCCGGCCTAATTACTTAAAGGGGGGGATTTCTCAAAAAATGCAAATAAATATTTGTATTCCTAACCCATGCTAAATATGAGGCAAGAGAATTGGATAAAGGATCAAAAGATGGATTCCATGGCTTCATCCATAAACCATAACTACCCCAAACCAAGGTTCATAGTTAAGGATCAAATACATGTATTCTTTGAGATCAAATTTCACAATGAAAAACCCTTTTTCAAAGGGGTTGATAAAGGAATCCATCTTCAACATGAGGGTCCAATAAATGATAACAATTTTTTGCAAATCCACAATCCTAGATCACAAACCATTAAATCAGCACACCATCCCATGAGTTCTATAGAAACAATATTGATCTTCAACATCTAGTTCAATTGGGATAGAGGGTGAGGGTGCCTCTTGAATCTACAAATGAATAAGGGAAGGACCATTATTCTTGACATGACCCGCATCTCTGAAGGAAATCTTGATGTCAAAAGATGACACCAAGTTGTTTGCAACCCCTGAAGTAATTGGAGGAGACAAAATACTACCAAAATTCTATCCAAGGCCAATAGAGGAAAACAAATTTGATGTATCCTTAGGAGCACGATCGTATCCCTGCACTAACCCATGAGGCGATTCCATTCCTAAAGCAGTGGTCTGCAAATCCATTTAAGGACATTTTGAATTATCATAATTGTTTACATATTGTTCAAGTAGATTCACTATTTCAAATAGTTATTACTTTCATATTTCATTGATGTTAATTTTTTTAATGCTATGACTTATTGATTACAAATGATACATTGATACATTTTCATATTTAAAGCATTGTTATTCATACATATTTTTCTCAGTGACATCTGGGATTCTTGGGTAGAAGACATATTTCGACATCTCTAATTATATTTAGGAGATTTCATTTAGTGCGTATAACTACAGTTGAAAGGAACTATACTAGATAATTACCTTTGTTGGAAGAAGTCTCCTTGCACCCTCGTTAGATGCAAGATGTTGGAAATCCCCCTTGGATCTGGTCTAGTACCATGTTATATAGTACTAAGAAAGGACTTGGGAACCACATACCTTGCATATATCAGGGACCCCATAGGAATCTAAAACCGACCTATTGGTTTTCTTGTTACTATGATGCATTAAACACATCATTCAAGAATATTACTCTTAACACATTTGAGAGGTTGGGTGGTGTATCCAAGGGTACAGTCAATCCTCCTTGGTTGGTGCTTTGAAATTTTGGGATGAGCATCATCATTGGATCTTGTGGGTGGATAGAAGGGTTATAGTAGCTTGACAATTGCCTATGATTCTCAATATCCTTATTGAGATTTGGGGGTATTTATTTGAAGAAACTCAAGTTGTTTAATTTTAAATGTAATATATGTATTTCATTGTATCATATATTTAATTTCTCATATTTATATTGTGTACATCATTGAAATTTAAATTGTTTTCTTGATTGAATATCTTTAGTTAGACACCTCATCCTCAAAAATAGTGTTAGACCTATATTTGGGGTTACCTAGGTCTCCTTATCTTTGCTAGGGTGTCTCCTTTAGTTAGTCTAGGTTCATATACCATTGGACCTAAGAAACCTAAAAGAGGAACTCCTTTTGGTAGTGACACATTGGGAAGGAGGTCCATAGTTGTGCTAATTTAGTGATTTTTTCTTTTCCTATCTATTTAATTGCTAGTTTGTACAGAAACATGACCATTATTGTGACAAATCAATTGATCAATGATTTATTTAATGCATTCACACAAATGAGTGTTAAAATATAAACATATATTGTTAATGTCACAGGAATCCAGACAAGAATTTCATGCCTTTATGATGGCTTAAAATCTATTAGTCTGGTACTCTAAAACATGTATTATTTTAAATAAATATGAAAAACCCACTATGAAAATTGATCTTGGGCATGTCGATTTGGTTTTAATAGTTGGAAATATACTTAGTAGATTGTATTTCCTCACTCTCTTATTATTTAATACATTGAGACAAGTAAATTTATTGACTAATGAAAGGAAAACATAACAAAAGATAGAACTGCCAATCCCTTAACAACATATTCAATGTTTGTTTCCCGACTTTCAAATTGAGATGGTCACAACTCATGCTTCATAAAATGGCATTATTTTATCATAACTACAACATAGGTTCATGTGCTGACACCAATATAGTAACTCACTTTTATGATCACTCATTCCAAATTTACAACTTCATTAACATACATGGATGATAGTTATTAATTTTGTTTTTTAAATCCAAAATAACTTTGATTGGCTATTTATGATTAGTTGATCTAAATTAATATTATTATTTATTAATGGAACCATCCTTTTTGTTTATGATATTTATAAATGAAAAAATCACTTAAATACAATGCAATTGTTGTCCAAATCCTGATGTAATTCAAAACCTTTTCCCATTCCTCATGTCAACCATTGAAATATTTTAACTTTGATTGTTAATGAAGTCCAATCTTGATGAAACTCATCCAAATTTTATATCTAACTAACTTTTCTTCATTATAATTGGTTCCATTGTTAAAGTATTGTAACTTTGGAAGATATTCTATTGTACTTTTGTTGTATTCTCCTTCCTAGATGTTATTCCTCCACTCAGAGATTTCCTTGATGTAATTAGTCATGTAAAATTCATGACGTAAACCCTCCATTGTAAGTAGGGGCAATAGTACCCACAAAATTAATATATAAAATGTATTTTGAGTCTCCCCAGGTAGGTCAGACCTAATTATGGAACCTAGCCAACCTAGTTAGTTATTTGAGGCAATCACCTAATGAATATAAATAGGTGAGGTGCCTCTCTCATTCTTACAGACTTACACATATTACATTCAAGTATTGCGCTGAGAGAGAGAGAGAGAGAGAAAGAGTCTATTGTTAAATATGAGAAACTATTCTTGTTGTTGGGGTTTTACACTGTACTTGGTCGAATTCTATATTTAGGAAGTTTTTCGAGGTTTTCTCCCTTGTGGTTTCCCCGAGGAAAATATTTGTGTTCTCTTGTGTTGTTGTACGTGTCTTTATTTCAATGATCCTTTGCTTATGGTTATGATGTTATGATGCCAAATTTTTTTAGATATTGTATAAACATTAAAAATATAATATGGTATCAAAGCCACCTTGAAAGAAATCTTTGTGCAACTGAAACACTGCTACAACTACAGCTACTGATGGTTAGGGTTTCATGCTTGAAAACCCTAGAAGACAAAAACTATTCATGTTTGTACTCTCACTATAACTAAATGTTGTAGGAATATCACATATGGAGGAATGCACAATTGATTGAATAAAAGGACTTCTCACAACTCAATAGTTCAGTTGTGATGAATGGAAGGATCGATCTAGAAGTACCATTCAATAATACAAAATGATGTTTGGACATGAGTTCAAGACATGAAGGGAAGTTTTATGAAGTATTCTAAGTAGATATACAATATCAAGTATACTGCATATCAAAGTATCAAAAGATATGAAGCAAGGTTTATTGTTTCTATCAAAAAGAGAGAGTCGACAAGACACTGCTCTAGGGCATAGAAACACCTCTTCAATAGTAGATATTACACTAGATAGATGGTGTAATCAAAATAGAAGAATAGATCGAGCAACACATATGGTTTGAGACTCTCTACAAAGAACCACCTATGCATAGAAGGATTGTTTCAAGCTCAGTAGGCACCCATGGGATAGCATATAGAGTTACATGAGGAGCTTGAGCATCAATTAAAGTGATGTAGATCCCAAAATTTACTACAAGGTTGAAGATAGAATCCTATAAAGGATAAAAAGCTCATAGATGGGTGCAAGATAAAAACTTGCAACAAATTTCAAGATACAAAGAAAACTAGTAGCAGAGGAGTCTACCTGTCACTCCAATGTCCTAATACAAATGTAGAGGGAGGATGGTGCTCCACCTCAGAGGTAGTGACTATGGTAGATATCAAAGCTCAAGAATATTGACATGATTCATGGGATTAGAGGTATGATGAAATCTAGATGACATTCTACTTATCCAAGTAAAATATGCAAAGAAAATGGTGTGGTACGTAAAGGGTACTACAGAGATATGATGAGTTTGTTTGAATTTGATAGTGCTACGGACAAAAATATCACTCCAACATATTGCAGAAAGCGGAGTGTTTCTCTCAATGCAACCAAGGATGAATATACTGCATCTGAGAAGAAAGCAAGTAAAGATTCCTCAAAGTAATGAGGAATATGATCTAGAAGAATTATGTCAATGAAGATGAATATTATACTCTTATCCATTTCATCATTGGATAAGAAGAGATGCACTAGTAGGACACACAGACACAGTCCTATGTGATATGTGGTGTAAGAAGACTTGCTCAGTATTTCCGTTCATGAGCAAGATATGAACATGTACTCAGAATTAGATGATGAATTTGAACACATTGGAAGAGACTCCAGTAATTCAAGAAAACAAAGATCAAGATGGAGTCTAGAAAACAAACAAAGATAAGTATTTGGATTGTCATTTCCTATATATCTAGTTGTTCAACATGTGTACATAGATATGTTTCTAGATTCAAGAAATGTATTATGCATATTAGAATATTTTTTGTTTACTACTAATATGCAGGCAATGGGTAAGTGGCTTATGTTATTGTACAACATTCCATTGCTACTTATGAAGCCTCCTTTCTGAAATAATATCTTGGCAAAATGGAAGGCATATAGAAAGTTACCATACCGGATATAGATGATTGGTGCATTAGCAGAAATAGTTGCATAATTATATATATCTTTATGCATGATAATTTGTCATTTTGAATATGTTACAAAATGTTTCTAATCATACAACTATATTTGACTTGTAGGAAGACCTGCAAGAGAAGAAATGATGAAGTTGTGGATATGTGATGTAGTTGCGGATGTACAAGAGAATAATGTTGCAGTTATAGATGCACAAAATAAGAATGATGCAAGTTGTAAATGTACTATGTAGTTGTGAATGTACAAGAAGAGAATGTTAAAGAAAAAGTTGCGAAAGGGAGTTGTAAATATCAAGCATGTTCCTATAGAGGATCAAGTGGCAGATGTGTTAACTAAACCTCTGGCTAGTGTAAAGTTTGAATACTTTCAAGAAAAGCTTGGTGTAGTCCAAAAGGACCTCTCTCAAAAGAGGGAGTGACAGTAGATGGAAGATGGATGCAGTGGTGGGTAGCTCAGACTAGAGGAGGGTAAGTCTGACTAGGCTTGTTTGGCCCAAAAGGATTAGTAATTCAAATGAGGCCTGTTGATCATAGGGGGATTAGTATGTTTGGCTAGGCTTGTTTGGCCCAAAATGGTTAGTAAGGCAGACAAGGATTGTTTGGTCCCCAAGGGTATCCATCTATCTAACTTGGATTGTTTGGCTCGAAAGGGTTAGTAAGCTAGACAAAATGCCTAGATGGATCTACCAAATAACTCATTGTGATGCTACTCTGAGATAGTTAAATGGAAAGAAGTGCTTAGTATGTCTGTCTAAATAGGATTGGTTGGCCCAAAACGGATAGTAAGACAGACATGGCTTGTTTTGTCTCCAAGGAGATCAATCTGTCTGACTAGGCTTGTCGGCCCAAAATGGTCAGTAAGCCACACAATATGTTGTTGTAAGTGGTTTAAATATTGTTGTACTAATGATTGTTGAGGTGTTTGTTTCAGTGTTGTTATAATAATGATCATTGAGATGTTTGATTTGGTGTTTTTATAATGATGATTGCTAAGATATGTGCTTCAGTATTACTATACCAATGATTGTTGAGATAGTTTCAGTGTTGTTACATTGAGGATTGGTGATTGTTGATTGTTGAGATAGTTTCATTGTTGTTACATTTATTATTGTTGATTGTTGAGATATTTTTAGTATTCCTATACTAATGTAGAAGGATCAGTATTTTCACACTGATGTTGTTTAGATGATTGTTGAGATAGTTTAAGTATTCCCATACTGATATGATAGGCTTAGTATTTTCATACTGATGTTGATGTGGCAGGTTCAGTATTTCTACACTGATGTTGATAAGACAGTTTCAGTATTTCTATATTGATGATGATGAGGTAGTTTCAGTATTTATATATTGATGTTGATAAGATATTTTTAGTATTTCTATACCAATGATGGTGAGGTAATTTCAATATTTCTAAACTTATGTTGATGATGATGTTGCTTCATCATTTGTATGTTGATGATGATGTTGATTCATTTCTGAAACAATGCAGGAACAGAAACACCCAATTTGCTAGTTTCTGTATTAATACACCTATGGAAGATGAACAACTCCCCAGGCATTGCTATGTCCCGAAGATGTGCCACGTCTGGCTTGAAACGTCGACATTAACTCCTCTCACTGTAGACTATCCATTAGATGCCATGAATATTTATTTTGGAATCTTAGCTAACCTAATTTCCAACCGATATGGAGCGAAAACCCTGAGAAACTTGAGACGCCTGGAAAAACTTTGAATTGATAAAAACAAAAAGATTGTTCATCTTTCATTTCTGAAACAATGCAAGAACATAAACACCCAAGTTGGTTTTTTCTGTATTAATACACCTATGGAAGATGAACAACTCCCCAGGCATCGCTATGTCCTGAAGATGAGCCACGCTTCGCTAGAAACGTCGACATTAACTCCTCTAACCATAGACTCTCCATTAGATGCCATCAATATTTACTACGGAATATTAGCTAACCTAATTTCCAATCGGTATGGAGCAGAAACCTTGAGAAAATTGAGACATTTAGAAAAACTTTTAATTCATCAAAACAAAAATATCGCTCATCTTTCATTTCTAAAATAATGCAGGAACAAAAACTCCCAAGCTGGTTGTTTCTGTATTAATACACCTATGGAAGATGAACAACTCCTCGGGCATCACTATTTTTTGAATATGCGCTATGCCTAGATCGAAACATCGACATTAACTCCTCTCACTATAGACTCTCCATTATATGCCATGAATATTTACTGGGGAATCTCAACTAACCTAATTTCCAATCGGTATGGAGCGAAAACCCTAAGAAACTTGATACGCCTGGAAAAACTTTGAATTGATAAAAACAAAAATATCGCTCATATTTCATTTTTGAAACAATGCAGGAACAGAAACACCAAAGTTTGATGTTTATGTATTAATACACATATGGAAGATGAACAACTCCCCTGGAATCGTTATGTCCTAAATATGAGCCACACCTGGCTCAAAACATCAACATTAACTCCTCTCACATAGCAAACTCTCCATTAGATGCCATGAATATTTACTATAGAATCTCAGCTAACCTAATTTCCAACCGGTATGGAACAGAAACCCTAAGAAACTTGAGGCACCTGGAAAAACTTTGAATTGATAAAAAAAAAAGATCGCTCATCTTTCATTTCTGAAACAATGCAAGAACATAAACACCCGAGTTGGTTGTTTCTGTATTAATACACCTATGGAATATGAACAAATCCCTAGGAAACACTATGTCCTGAAGATGAGCCACGCCTGGCTTGAAACATCGACATTAACTCCTCTCACCACAGACTCTCCATTATATTCCATGAATATTTACTGCAGAATCTCAACTAACCTAATTACAGAGGTTGTGTAAGTCCATGAAGAGGTCGCGCAGATCTAGAGAAGAGAGATTGATATTGATCAAATATTGGATCAATCAACGAAGAATTATGAAGTCGCGGGAGTCAAGTTTAGCAGAGATTGGATAGATTAGAACATATAAAGAAGATAGATCGACGGTAGGGAAATATTCACGAAGTGAATTTGAATGAAAGATAAGAATCTGCAAGGTTAAGTGAAGTTTTGCTAGAGATAGCATATCAATGGACAAGATCAAAGCCGCAAGAGATTCGACACTCCAGAATAATCCCGCAAGAGAAAGGTGTAAGGAAGATAATGGATCCACAAAGATAAGATGAAATCTGCATCTGATCTTAGATCAACGATTAGGAAGGAGGACACACGAAATTGATGGTTGTAAAGAGTTGCGGAAAAATAATTACAGGAGGGAAATTACGGAAGTTCAACTTCGGGAAAAGTTGGGTATGCAATTCAATTGAAAAAATGAGTGTTGCAATCGCATACTTGTGGACGTCAAATTTGTAATTTGGGAATTTTCGCAATCTGCAGTTCGCAAATGCAAAAACAGAGTTGTGGAAAAGAGCTTGTGGAAAGGTTGAAGTTGTAGAGAGAGATTGAGGTTGCAGAAAGGCAGATTTATGAAAATCTATCTTGTGGAAGGAATTTTCTTGTGAAAAAGCAAACTTGTGGAAACATATTTGTGGAATTGAACCTACAGAATCAAAGCTGCACAATAGAGTTGCGGGAGAAGAAATATTTGGCCAAGAATCCAAATTTAAAGTTTTCTAAATGTAGAGCAAGATAAATCCTGAGGAAAACGGATGGGATAATGGTTTTTTTGGGTTCTCGTCTGCATCAGATTAGTATTAGAGCACAACTAGCTCTTGGAATGAGGTAATGATATTTTGTTTTCCGTTATGATTATAAATGACTATGGGAAAAGACTTGCAAATAGAGAGTGTGTGGTTTAAATTTATGTTAGCCACAGGAGAGTGCAGAAGATATCCTAGGAAGGATTTAATAGGTCACAACATACTAAAGGAAGTGGAGTTGTACACAGTACAGTTATGTTCCTGATGAAGAAGAGATTGTAAACTCTTAGAGGAAAGAGGAAGCAGTGGAAAAACCTAGAAATCAAACAGAGGTTGGATGAGAGAGGACTAGTGCATGTTCTCAAAAGAGAAGTGGACTTGTAGAAGCCAAACAAAAGAGAAAAGGAGATGCTCAAAAAAATATACAAGAGAAGAACCAGAGATAGCTTGCTTGTTGAGGTATAATAGACAAGTGTGGAGACTTGTTGAGGGAGGCTTAGAAAAGTAGTCCACAAGTGTAAGGGATGAAGTTCACAAAAGAGAGGTAGATAGAAACAATGACTATTGAAGTCCATTACAGGAGGTCAAAGGAAAACCACAACAGAAGAAAGAAGAAAGAAATTCAAGAAGAACGTAATAGGGAGTTTCTAGAGTTAGCAAGAGACATTTGGTGCTTTGAGAAGCGTATATAAGAAATTGTAGAAGAAAACCAAAGGTATGGTTGGGTAATGAGGAAAAGGAAGGTAAGATATCAATCACTGCAGGTGAATCTAAGGAAAAATTTGTATGCTTTATTGAAGGAAGAACTTATGGAATTTGATTCAAATATGGAATTTTTTAGAATAATCAACCCATAGTTACCCACATTTGACATTAATTAATCATTTTTTTCTTATTACCCAGATTCCTAGATTCCATTCTATGCTAGTTGTCTTCCACATGTCCTAGAAGTCAACACATGCTAAAAATGGGTCATGAAGCACTTGGGAAACATCCTGGAAACCAATTTTAGCAAGTCTTATTTTATTCCTAGTTACTAAAGAGCATTTTTTCTTTTTCTAAAAGCTTCCTTTCTTTACAGTAGTTTTAAGGAAAAAGGAAAAGCTAGTCTAGGTGTAACTGCCTTATTTTTTGCCCACATCATCCTCCCTCCTTTTATCCAAGAAAAATAATCAATGAGTTGTTTTTCCATCACTATTTATCTTTCCCATTGTTTTAGCAAATTAGTGAGAATCTTCATAGATTTGGAAACAACTTTATGCACCTATGGGGGATTTGACTATTTTTGGTAAGCCTGCTTTTTTATCAATTCGAATAGCATCCTTATGATTTAGAGCCACTCATGTAATTATATATTTGAGCATCCTATTACTTCATAGTTTTTTATATTGTACACTTACTCAATACATATTAGTGTTATGCTCCAATTTCAGTCTCCTTTGGTGTGAATTTTGCATGTTTGATTAGCAATTTTGTGAGTGTAATTGTTTCATCACTTGGGTTCAATTTCCACATGGTATCAAAGCATTTGTAGATTGATTTATCTCCTTCTATATTGCTATTGCGGGTTCAACATCTTGACTAGGAGCACATTCTACTGACTAGAGGGCATAGTTGTTGAGCTATGGACCAATCTCAAAAGATCATCTTGACTCAATTTAATTCCTTTGAGTGGAAAAATGAGATGGAGATATTGTTGAGAGAGAAAGGTCTCTATAGGGTTACCATGGAAATTGAGGCAAAGCCCAATGCAGCTGTAGAGAAAATTAAATTGCACAACAAGAGGGATGAGGCCTATGGTCTTTTGTGTTTAAGCATTTCAAGAGACCTCCTCTTTCATCTTGATGGATTGACATCACCTAATGAGGTTTGGGAGAATATTGTAGATATTTTTGGAAAGAAAGATGAGATGAGAGGACATCAAATCAAGAATTAAATGATCTCCTTGATTCCCAATAGCTTCAAATCATTGCAACTCTACTTTTCCAAGTTTAAGGCCCTCATTTTGCAGCTAAAATAGTGTGAGATTGAAAAGAAGATAAACTAGTCTTGGCCATACTCTCTAAGCTTTTTCCTAACTACTCAGTGTTTGTTTCAGCCTTCCATGCCACCAAGTTGACAACACGAGCATAATAGATGCCTAATCTTGCAGAGTTCATGGAATCCCTCAACCAAGAGCAAGATAAATTGGTGATGATGGGCACCATAAAACCTTCCAAAGACCAAGATTTGGTTGCTGGAGATTCAAGGTTGGATTCAAAAGGTAAGAAAAAGGATAAAAATCCATCTGAGCAAAAGAGAGACAAGTCAAAGTCTCAAGAGGAGCCCCAAGGCTCCAAGAAGAACTCCAAGAAGAATAAGAATAAAGGAGAAATGAGCAAGTGCATATACTACAGTAAGGGCTATCATCCTGAGAGCTCTTGTATGAATAAGAAAATTGACATGTTGACCCAACTCCTAGAGAAGAATAACATCTCCCTTCCTGATTTCTAAAAGAATATGGAAGGAGGATCAAATTTAGAATATAGAGAGAGAGTACAAGCCTTGGTTGTTGGCACATCAAGCTCACCTAGCTTCATAATTGATTCTGGAGCTTTCAGACATATGGTTTGACAAGGGAGACATTATCCTCTCTTGAAATGTGGAAGTTCCACCAATATTTTTGGGATATGACACTCTCACTGATAGTTTGGGGAAGGGTGGGATTGATCTTAACCATGGTAATTTCAATAATGTGTTGTATGTTCCAGGTCTTGCCTCTAATATCTTGTCAGTGTATCAGATGACTCACACTGGGTCTCCAAAGAAGGTCATATTCTCCCTTGATGAAGTTGAAATCACCGAGATTTCAAATGGTAAATTCATAGAAAAAGGTGTTGTTGATCACACTTCGAAGGCATACAAGTTTTCCCATTTTCTACCCTACTCAAACCCCTCTGCTCTTCTCATTCATGATAATGAAGAAAGAAAGCTTTGGCATGAAATATTTGGCCATATTAACTACAAGTATATTTCTTATTTGAGTGACAAATATATGGTCATAGGGTTACCAAAGATAAAGTTTTCTAAAGGAGTCTAGCAAGGATGCTAATGAAGAAAGCAAGCTTTGGCATGAAATATTTGGCCATATTAACTACAAGTATATTTCTTATTTGAGTGACAAATATATGGTCATAGGGTTACCAAAGATAAATTTTTCTAAAGGAGTCTAGCAAGGTTGTATCCTAAGAAAACACCTAGAGCATAAGTATGAGAGAGCTAGTCATGAGAGAACCTATGCACCTCTTGAGTTGATCCACAGTGACATTGCTGGTCCATTCCCTCATATGTCCACGATTCAATCCAAATATGCACTCACTTTCATAGATGTATTTTCAAGGTATTGTTGGGTTTACTTCCTAAAGCATAAGTCTAAATTTTTTGACCTTTTCAAAGTCTATAAAGACTTGGTTGAGAACCAGTTTGGCAGGAAACTCAAGATCCTCAGATCTGAAAATGGTGGTGAATATTTCAAGTTTGAGTTCATTCAACATTGCAAAGATGCAGGTATCTAGATGCAGCATTCGATCCCTTACACACCACAACAAAATGGTGCTGCTGAGAGAAAGAACAGATCACTGAAAGAGATGGCAACTTGCATGATGGAGGATAAGAATTTTCCACCAAAGTTTTGGGATGAGGCTATAAATTGTGCATCCTACATCTAGAACAAGGTTCCTCATAAGAATCTTGATGTTATTTCTCATTTTTAAGCTTGGAGTGGGAACAAGCCATATGTGACCCATTTCAGTATTTTTGGCTCAAAGGCTTAGGCTAGAATTCCAACTGAAAAGAGGAAGGATTTGAAACCCCAAAGCCAAGAGTTCCTATTTGTTGGGTATATTGAAGATTCAAAAGGGTACAAGCTGATAAACTTGAGCACTAACAAATATTTCATTGAAAGAAGTGTTCAATTCGAAGAAGAACCTTTAGCAGCAGTTGAAGTTGGAGAGTCCTCTTCATCACCAGAACCATTGGTTGTAAGTGAAGAGACTAATGAGTTTTTTTATTCTGATATGTATGATAATGATGATTTAATTGCAGATCCTAGCAATCCTACAAGACCAAAATGGGTAGCAGATACCATTCATGCAGCTGGGGAACTAGCTGGAAATCCTAATGACACTAGGAAGACTAGATCTCAATTTGAGAGTGCCCTTTGTGTGTAAGATCCTCTATTTGCTGAGAAGTGCTATCTAATGATTGAATAAGATCCATATACATATGAATATTCCTCAAATTATCCAATTTGGAAAAAATCCATGGAAGAAGAATTCAGCTCGCTCCAGAAGAATAACACTTGGGAACTGGTTGATCTTCCCCCAGGGAGGAAGCTAGTTTAGTGTAAGTGCGTCTTCAAGACTAAGTTTGTTGCTGATGGTTCACCTTTTAAATATAAGGAAATATTGGTAGCCAAGGGCTACTCACAAGTACATGGTATTGACTACAATGAAATATTTGTCCAGTGGCAAAGATGGACTTCATAAGGCTAGCTCTAGCCATTGCAACTTTGATGCAGTGGGAAATACATCACATCGATGTGAAGTGTAATTTCCTAAATGGATATATCACTCAATAGATTTACATGCAGAAACCTGAAGGGTTTTTTCTAATCTATATTTAGTGTGCAAGTTAAAGAAATCATTATATGGGCTCAAGCAAGCCCCTAGGGCTTGGTATGTCAAAATTGATGTCTTTCTGATGTCATTGAGTTTTATTCGATGCAAGTCTGATATGAATGTTTATTTGAAGTTGATTCATCATTATTTGATGATTATTGTTTTATATGTGGATTAACTACTGATTACAGGAAGTTCAAAGAAAGAGATTGCCTCCTTGAAGGATGCAATGAACCATTTTGCATGACAAATTTGGGATTGTTGAGAAAATTGTTGGGTCTCGAAATTGCTCAATCCAAACATGGAATAAAAGTTCATCAATCCAAGTATGCTTCAGATTTTCTCATCAAGTTCAACATTAAATATTGTATTAATAGTAATTCTCAACCAGTGTGGACACTGCTTTTTCCTCTGCAATATAAGACACATCTACAGAACAAAAAGACACATAAACATAACCTTTCCTTGAATAATCAAATCAATTAACATAAAACACATTATACCTCAATCCTTGGATCCATTTATCTTCTCTCCATAAAGTCCTTGCAATGATTCAGCATCAACAAAAGAGATCACAAGACAAACAAAAAGGATGAGAGCATCATGATAACTGACTATCCATATTGGTGATCAAGGAATCCAATAATATTCAATTACAAACACTACAATCAAATACAGGAAAGGAAAATGTCTTTGTATTAATATATGGATGAGAAATAAGTACAACCAAAATCCTTGATGTCGATGGTGTTTGTCTCAATCAAGAATGTCTACAATCTCCTATGACTATGAAGACCTATCCAAACACAAGCTACCTTGATCAGAATTCAAACTAGTAGCATAAGGATGCTTTTTCTAGCCTCTTCCACTCTCCTCATGAAGGCTTCATTTATAGGCCTAGAACCCATGGGATGACTTGGAAAAAAAGATAGAATGAGATCCCTATAGGTGAGGGAGGAGAATGCCACCTCTCCTAGGAAGATTGGAACAAATTCCACGAAGGATTCCATATAGAAGCTTCTAGAAACATCTTTTTTTCCTTTTTACTGACCACCAGTGCTCTTAGATAAACTGAGAGGAGCATTGACCTAGGGTTTTTTCCAAAAAGAGGGGAAAACAGTGCCTCTTCCTCAATTGAGGTAGGCGTCGCTGACGCTCTGTGTAAAATGCAAGGGAACACCGCCCATTCTAGGTCAAGGAAAAAAGTGTCCAAGGTGACCTAGAGCAGACTTTTTGGGAGGTTAACAAGCATCATGAAATTCTTCTGAAGGTTGAAAAGCAGTGTGATATTTTTAGATGCAACAGAATGCCCCCCAAATTATGGAGCTAGAAGAAGGTGATAGGTGAAATAGTTTTCAAAGTTTTATGTCTTATACAAGGCAAAGAGTGATAGACTCATATAGGAGCAGTAACTAACTTTATCCAACCCAATCATAGTTGTAGACCAATACACTGCAGATATATGATGATGACCATGTCATGGCTACTAATGATACACTGTAGATCCATGAATAACTATTACAAGAAGTAGGACATAGCTACGAGATATGCAAAGTAGATCTATGCCTCTTTATGTCAGATATAGAACACAACCACCAAACGTACAATGTGAATCTATGTCATGACTGTGAATGATCTCTGAATGCAACCTGAACATAGGTAATGATGATGAGAAAGCCTAACCACTTAGGGTCTTCATCCCAATCTTCAAACAATACAAAGCTACCATGTCATTACAATGTCTTGACGTCTAACATGGTAGAAGCCACTTGATTACCAGTCAATAATGTAAACTGTTAACAAGTGTGAGGGTAATCATCATTGATGTCAATGATCCCCAAGGTATCTCAATACATACCATCGAATGTGAATAAAGGACTTGAAATCAAACACTCGATGAGATATTTCAATCAAGAGTCAATGATGTAAACTCATGTTCAAAGCGAGGTAACCTACCATTGAGGCATGCAGGCCCAAGGCACTGCTTAGGTTTCTAGGCCTAATTCCTAGACAATGATTTGAATTCAATAGGAATAGACTTGTCACAGATGGGCCACGATGATTCCCAAATCAGTGACATAAAACTAGGAACAAAAGTTGATTTGAAGTAATGGCCTGACTCAGACAATGATTGACTTTTGAGAACAATCGAAGTTACCGATGGGTTATGATTAGGAGAGACTTCCTTTGAACAATTTGATGGCACAACACATGAATTGGAAGTTTCAACTTAAACGAGAATAGAACTAGGTGTACTGCAAGGAATTTGAAAAATATTCTTTGAATTAACTCAAAGGAGTTAGGTGTGACTCACAAAAGTGGGTTGACTCGAAAACAAGCTAAAAATCCAACCGTTTAGATATGCAAATGCAGACAGGTGCCATGTTCAAAGGTGGATTGTAGAGTAATACCATATAAACAAATGAAAACCATTCGCATTTCCTTTAATTTCCCCACCTCAAAAGGTGAGTGCCTCTTTTCATTTTCATGAGTCCAAAGAGGGTAACAAACACTCGTTGAAGCTCATCAAGTGATGAGTCCACTCTCATATTTTTCACGAACCTAAGAAAGGAGGGGTTCGTTCCCAAATAGGGTCTTTCATCGTGTAATTTTGTGAGTCCGATGAAAGCAAAATCATTTGTTGTTTCATGTTTAGAGAGTATGAAATGACTAAGAAGACTCCAAAAATTCATTTTTCATAAATAAGGCCAATCGGCCCGAAAAAGAGATAACCTACCCCCGACTAGTCGACCGTTCTAATTATTTTACAAGCGTGAACGCAACAAGTTCGCTTGGCAATATTTTTGTGTTTTGAGGAGACTGAAAAGTGCTTAAATATAACGCACGAACCAGGTTCCTTTTTAATAATCCATTTTTTACGAGTTTGAAAAAGCGAAAAAGTATACTCTACACCTTTCTACTGGAATTTTAATGAGCATGTAAAAAGTGTAAACAATGCTCAGTACTTTTTCAGTTTTTCCCTTAAGCTTGAAAAAGACAAAAATAGCTTAAAACATAGCCATGACCCAATATCCACCTGTAAAAACTCAAAAAGCACTATCAAAAGTCATCTTTCAAAACTATAGAAAGTAAAAATTAAAAACCCACTTTTACCAAAATGATTTGGATTTCAAAATGAAATAAATTACAAAAAAACTTTCGAAAAATCCAAAATTTCTATAAATAGGAAAGGTAGGTAAGTTATTTTCACCATTTTTGAGCTTTGGAAACTAGCTTAGATAGAAAGAGTTCCTCCGACAGGTTATCAAGGGCACTCCACTTCATTATTACTTCATTATCCATAGTAGAGGTAAGCATTTTGTCTTTTCCTCTTTTCATGTTCTATAAATTTCATTTTCTTCTTTTACATCATTTAATTTATTGTTCCTAAAATGTTTTAAAATGGTTTAAAATAGCAAGATAAGGATATATTTTCTTTTACAAGGGTAGGATAGGGTATTTTCCATCCCCATAGAGGTTTTAAGCCACAACGGACGGCAAATTTTTTTCTTTTTAAGGGTTTTGGCCATCGGTATGCGTCCCCGATGGTGCTCTGTCATGCTAGGACAGGAGCGTTGATGATGCTTTGTCCACAGTAGGTAGGAACCCGACACTTCGCTTGCCAAAGGCAAGAGCACTATGGTTCTCTGTCCATAAAGCCTAGCAGCGCTGCAAGAAAAGGAGAAGGAAAAATAAAACCCTAATAGACCCAAAAGACAATTTTTTTTAGGTACCTAATCTTGTTTTACAAATTATAATGTCATTTATCTTTCTTTCTTTTTGCCATGATACAATTTCTGATTTCAAAATTGGCATGTTGCAGGTACACCATGGTAATTTGGAAAGAAAGGGAGCATGAAGTCCCAGACGCCCAAGCGGTGAATGACCCAGCCACCACTGAGGCTCTACATAACTATGGGCTTCTTAGTATTTCCGGATCCCAGGAATGAAAGCACATATCTAGCTATTGGAGTACATCATAAACATGTGGGATCCTGACCAAAAGCATTTTGTGGTAGCAGTCCACATCTTGCTTATAGAGATCAAGGATATTTATTTCTTGATCGGCTTATCTATGAGGGGAAGCCCTGTGGTTCTATTTGGAGCACGAGGGGGAGAAGGATCCTTAGATGATATCATCGATCAAAATTTCTCATTGGGTATAGAGTCCCAATAGGGAAAGCTAAAGATCAAGTCTCTAGTGGATCTCACCTTGAGGACAGTAGTATATACCATTGGCAAGGTGGAAGGTACTAGGGCTTCCCACCTTACCAACAGATCTCATATGCTTTATGCTTTGCAGTGCATGGAGCCCACTGTCTTCAACTAATGTGAAGGCATGTTGGAGTGTCTGAAGAGTCAACTAAAAAAGTGAAAAAGAAGGACAATGAAGCAGTTTGGTTAAGGCGTAGTGGTGGTGTATTTCATCTTATAGCGGGTACCTCACATGAGGCCCTAGGTGACTATTACCAGAGTGGATCCTGTAGATCTGAGGATGCTTACATGGGTGACAGTTATGCCTCTCCTTGAAGGTGGAGGACCTAAAGTCACTTACAGTTCCGGGTTCTTTTGCTGGTTGAGAAACCAACTACTCATGGTGGAAGACTATGCCTATGAGGGGGAAGATTTCCGAAATGACCTAGAGTTGGTCTTACCTGAAGGGGAAGTGTGGGATGACCGAGGTAAGAATACATTATCCACTTATTTTTTTGAAATTTTATGTTTTCTGTAGTACTGAGATAAAAAAAAATTTCATGCAGGCATCGGGTTTTTCTGCCTAGTTGGGATGTCTCCTATTGTTAGGTGAGCAGGGACCTAGGACATGATGGTGTACCACTTTGAAGCTAAGGAAGAGCTTGGATATCTTGAGGAGAAACTACAACAGTTGACTATGGGTATCCCTGACATGACCACTAATGAGGTTCCCAAATGTTATCAGTGCCATAGCATAGGTGTCTTCAGACGGTTTTCCAAATGACTTCGTAGAGTAGCCCAGGTCATTGCGTGCTACCATGAGCACTAGGAGGATTAGTCTACCTTGACTATCATTTTTTGTATATGTATTACTAAAATATTTGAAGCTTCATATTTTTCCTATGTATATGTATTCTGAAAGTTTTTACGGCCCCGAACGGGAACTAAAAGCTAGAGATGCTACAACCTAAATTTTGTATCTCAATGCTACAACTTATATATATATATATGACATAATTTTATATTTATAGTTGTGTGTGGAAAATGTGATGTGTGGAATGATTTATCTACTTATGAATTTACACATGCTTTTATGTTTTCAAATGGACTTTTAAGTATGAGCAATATGCCAATCCAAGACATAGTTAGCTAGGGAATCTGCCACAACATTTAAGTGTCTCGGGATGTGATGATATGTAACTTGCTCAAAAGACCTCTCTAACAGCCTAACTCTTTGAAAATTACAAATAAGCATGAAATTTTGAATGGTGTAGACTCGATTAAGCTACTAAACAAGTAGTTCGGAGTCTAGGCAAACCCTAATTTCCGTTATATCATTAGCTAGGGATTCCATCAGCAATCCGATCATGGCATGATATTCTACCAGATTTTTGGTGGAGGGACCTAAAAGAATACCCCTGAACACACCAGCTCACTTGTAGGAGAGTATAGTACCCAAGCTGCTGATGCAAGGTTAAGAGTATATCGATGAGCACCATCAGCAAAACCAATTAAGGAAGTCATTTGTCCATCAAAAAAAGACATGCATAAGTAGGGTTTTATGAAAAAACACATTTTAAATAACACAAAAAACACACCTCTCAAAGCTTAATACACACAACAAACTATAAACAATATTTACAAAGAATCTATCCTAGATGACCTAGGCATAGTATCTTTTGAGTTATATCCCATTCCAGGGCTCTCCCAAAGGTATCCCATCATAATCAACCAATTCATATGCCCCCTTCTCTAAAACACAATTAACAATATAGGGCCCATGCCACATAGACTCAAATTTGGCTTCCCCTAGCTTATCATGCTTCTGGTCATAGGTAAAGACCAGATCTCCTTCATTGAAGGAACGGGATTGGAAAGTCCTGTCATATTGGATTTTCATTCTTCATTTATGTGCCTCATTAGCTAAGGTAGCATCTTGTCAAGTTTCATCAAGTTTGTTCAGATATAGGAATCTTTCTTCATCTATAGTGGTATTTGGTAATAGTTCCACAACAAGTTTTAAAGAAGGGATCTCACATTCTATCGGGAGGGTAGCTTCCAGTTCATATACTAGTTGGAAAAGTGTAAAACCGGTGGAAGTTTTGACAGTAGTCTTATAGGCCCATAGTGCAGAAAAAAGCTATAAATGCCAGTTTGAATTGGCTTTCCCTACCATCCGCTGAAGCATTGTTTTTAATACTTTGTTTATAGCCTCAACCTGGCCATTAGACTAAGGATAGTATGGTGTAGAGTTATCATGATGAAACCCTAATTTTACACTAAGCTCTACCATCATCTTGTTTTGAAAATGTGACCCATTGTTGGTCACAATGGCCCTAGGAATCCCAATCTAGCGATGATATGATTGAATAAGAATAGTGCAGCAGTCTTGTCATCTTCGGCATATGTGGGCATTTCCTCAACCAATTTTGTGAAATAGTCCATAGCCACAATAATGTAGCCATGCCCCCCAAATGAGGTAGGTCTACAGTGCACAAAGTCTATGCCCCATTTTGAAAAGGGGCCAACTGCTACAATGGGATGAAGCGGAGTTGGATGTGTGTGTTTCTTAGGAGTAAATGTCACATGCCCCAATTTTGCAAAAATAATATTATCATATTTGAATTTATTTCAAGACAATATGTTAAATTTTATGCTAAGTTGTATGATTACTCAGCAGAGTCAAGGATGTTGAATGTAATTCTAACTATTTTAATTATAAATAAATAAAATTGGAGACAACAGCTTGGGAGAGCTGTTAAAAGAGTGTTTACTGGTCAAGTTGGTGGAGGAGACTAGGTGGAGATCAAATAGACAAGTGGCAGCATCCTCAAACACTTCCAATTTTGTAGGTGGAAACCTCACTACATTTGGGGTCATGATCCCCCAAGAAAGTGGGATCAGAGTAGGTGGCTCAATTAATGACAATTGACCCAAAAAGACCTAGGAAATATTAATAAAAATGCCCATTGAAGAGAGTTGAGGCTGCTCATTCTAAGAGGAGGATCATTCAGGTGAATGTACTTCAAAAGATTCCAATGGCAAGGGAATTTGTGGAAGGTGTTTGAGGGATTAACTACAGAAATTGATCTAGTGCAGCTTTTCAGCTGAAGGATCTTACTACTGAGTGCAGAGTGATTACTGAGTCATTGGACCGCTATTTTGTTTGCTTTCTCCACCAGTTCTCAGCCAAGGAGACCAGGAACAGGCTCGGGGGTCCTCAGGAGATGTTGTTTGAGCACTCTCTAGGATTTGGTAGGGAGGAACGACTTCCCATTGTTGTTGTTGTCTAGCTTACTCAGGTTCTATAGTATTTTAATTTTACTGTGTTAAATGTTTAAATGTGAATCTGACTGATTATTGAATGTTAAATGTTTAGCTCTAAGCTGTTAGAGTTAATAATCTTTTAGTTATTTGAAAGAATGATTCTGAAATTGATGAGAAATAATCCTAACCTGTGTTTTTACACATCTGGAGTGGACCAGACCGTACTCCAGCACAGGAAATGTATTTAGATAGACGATGGATATATTAGAAACCTGAAATGAACTGATGTATTATACAGTAATCTATTTATGTATGTAGTTGTTATCAGAAAATAACATTATCCTGTTAGTTAAGTTTATTTTTTAACCAGATTATTGTTGTAAGAATGATGGAGAAGAAATAGCCATAATACTTTATAGATAGCAGTTTATTATAATTACAAGTTATTCAAGTAGTTAAGTTATTAATTTTACACGGTACCTCCTTTTGTAAATCATACTATTAACCTGTAACAGAGGAAATAGAAGAAAAAAAAAACTCAGATATAAGACTTATCTTATTCTGCTAAGCAAAGATTTAAGTATGGTTTATTTTACTAATAATAATAACTGAATTAACTTACAAATATTCAAACCCTAAGTAGGGTATAGTAACATAATTAAATTCTAAAAATACAAATTAATTCAAAGATGAAGAACATCTTAACAAAACAAAACAAAAAACTTAATTAACCCTATCGTTGTTTTTATATAACAAAACAACTAGGGTATAATTACATGATTATTTTAACAAGGAATTGTTCTTTAACTTTTACAAATAGTTTATACATGTACACGAGTGATTATAGGGTCGAAACCCTTATTTCATTTCCTAGTAATCTAAAAGAAAAATAGTTAAGTTATCAGAAATAATATTACTGAATAAACCAAACAAATACAGACTGGTCACAGTCTTTATTAATAAAATGTATGTACAAATACAAACTTAGGAAATTATAGTATATACAAATAATAGTATCGACATAAACAATAGTGTTTAAAAATTAAGAACTCACTTAAGCAAACTGAAGGAATCTTTTAAAAACATAGATTACTTTCAGGAAACCCTAACTTGGAAATCCTTGAGTCATTAAATAAAAGAATCATGACTGGAAACAATCTTAAATTCTATTAATAGTAATCTAATATAATTATTAACAATAAAGAAATTATTATCTTACAAGTTAAATAGGGTTAAAAACCCTAGCCCGTAATTTTGAGCAAAAAAAATTATCCAGTAATAATTTAATATGAAAAACCATTACAGTCGTAACTTAGGGTAAGTAATAAACTTATTATTTTTATAATAAGAATTAAAAGGAAAATTTATTTCATTCATGCAGAGATAAAAAAAACAGTACATAGATAAAAATGAATCTAAGCTAAATACAGACTGTCTTAAAAGATATTTACATTACTTCAACGAGCCCGAAGGCTGAAAATAAGTCAAAACTTAACAGAGTACAAAACATCAGCTAAGAGCCAAGCACCCATATCATGATATGGAGTATAAACAAGTATTAAAAAAATATTACAACACTGTAAGTTATTCCTTAATACAAGAGTAGAGCATTACAAGTTACGACATTAAGCTAAAGTCAACTTGCTAAAATCAAGGGTTAAAAACCAAAACAAAAACTATAAAACAAAGAACATCAACCCAAGACTGGAAACAACATAGCCGTGACTTCTTCCAACTGCAAAATTTTGTACAAGCAGGGATAACCATATTTCGAAATCGAAGCTTGCCGTAGACTATTCGTTGAGCCATTTGAGAAGTGTGACTGTCAAATGTGGAGATGAGTTAACCCTGCAATATAAAAACTAGAGTTTAATCAAAATAAAGAAACCCATATGCATAATGGAAATGGTAAATCTTGCTAGCTTTTAATTATAATTATTTACCTCAGTTGGAAGTAAAAATGATGGAACCTAGGAGGAATAACAGCACCACAACCCGTGTTAAGAGGAGCAAAATTCTCATACTCGCCGAGGATAGAGACGACGTGACTCTTGTTCAAATCACATTGACAGTAGTGGTGAAGGTAATCCTGGGAAATGGCCACGAAGGATGTCAAACAAGCATGAAGTCAGACTGTCACCAACATGTAAGTGAGAAAACCAAACTCCAAAACCCTACGACGAAAGAGCTTAACAATCATACATGTTGAGCTCAACCTTTCACCAGTGATAGAAAATGATAGAAGAGCAGCAAAGGGAGCTATAGGCGAGCTGTAAAGCCAATTGCAAGGAGAGAAGTGAACCCTGACCGAATAAAAGAAATCACAGTGGAAGTGGGTAACAGAACCCAGCTCAAGGGAGTAAGGCATGATAAATGCAAACGTTGGAGCCATTGTAACTAAATTTCACTCACGGATACCATGGGAGCTTGCAAAGTAGCTCGAAGGGCAACCAAAAAAGTCAGAATGAGAATAAGCCAAGGGTTAGGGTTGACGGATATATATACGACCAGTGCATGGCCAAGAAATTTCCATGTGGCTGCAATAATAAAATTCATGCAGTGGGTCAATTTTCCATAGTCACCTGTGATCAATTTAATAACCAATTATTTCCCAAATGATTTCATCAAACAACATATAAACAATATAGTTTGCATGGATATCATGTCTTACGATATTTGCTTTAACGTATAGTGATTAACTCATCATTGGCATGGAAATGCAACGTTATAGTAACGTTGACATAGCACATAAATATAATCTTATAGTCTCGTGACCCAAAATCCTTGCACAAACTTGGTGAACAACATTATAGATTTATGCTAGCAAATATCATTGGGTTATATATGAATGTTAAATTTTATGCTAAGAAATTAATGTTGAGATATGTATAATATATTTATTTGTATTATCTCTTTTAGAGTGGTATAACTTATAGAAGTATATAGTAATGACATTACTACGATGCAAAAGTATTATTGTCTAAGTTTTACCATTGATAATGCTAGTCAAGTGAGTGATCGTTATCATATGACTAGTCTAGTTAAATAGTGTGACAACTATCTTATAGTTGTAGTTTCTATTACATTGTGGTGTAGGCTATGTTACGCTCTTTCAACAGCATCCCAGTTGATAACATTGCATCGCATCGTTTTAAGTAAATTCATAAATATTTTGCAAGTGCAACATTATTAATAACTTATTTGTTGATAAACAAATAGTTTATGCATAATTATAAGTCTTAGAAACTAGCGAACTTAGCAAACTGTAAAGTGGCAAAGTGTAATGTAAGAACATTCCTATGATTCTTTACATAGTCCAGATCGATTAGATCTTTCAGCATTTGGCTGATCCGCTTTTCAAACATAACTACATTGGTAGGATAGTTTCATGCTTTTACCAAAATGTTGGAGTTAACTTAAAATAGAAGGTTGACTTTATAAGGAAACACCAACCTCTGTTTACAGACAGTATTTTAGTGTAAGAAATGTACTATAGAATACCAAGAGGTACATTTTAAAATTAAAAGATATCAAGCATATAAGATTAAAAGTGTAAATCCAAAGAATTAGTCATTGTCGCTTCGTACTCTAAAGAAAGAAACATCATCATTTGAACTTCATTTACAAGAGTAACTGAAGAAAACAAATTGGTTTTACCTCATGGAAGTTGTTGGAATACATCAGCTTATTTTACTAAGCTTATTTAGTTGCAAATAGAAATATTGCTGCATACTCTATGAAAACTAAAGCATTATTCTTTCAAGCATACATGTAAACCTGTAAGAACAAGTAATCTTTCTTTGTTTGCATAAATTCTAAGTAAGCCCCAGATTCCAAATCAGATTCCACCTACTTGTCATAAATAAATTTCAACAATAAACTGAAAGTGGAAGAAATGCACAAGTTAAACTAAATCTTGTTTCAAAAAGGAACTGCTGAGATAATATAATTGATATTATGTAAAACTAATCTATTAACTATTTCATTTATTGCTAACCTTTAAATGTTAGTACACCGTAGTTCCAACATTTTATGTTATTTCAAAATTTTAAATTTTTTTGTAAAAATTTGGGGTTTTGACATGTGGTATCAGAGCACAAGGTTCAAACACCAGGCCTTGATGAAGCCCAACTAGCTTTCATGAAACATTAAACTGAATTATTATGCTGATGTATTTTCTTTTAAATGTTATTCAAACAGAGAAATTGTTTTCTGAATATTAACAAACAGGTATGGAAAGGCTGGAAGAGTATGCAAAGGAGGAATATCCAGTTACTAAACCAGGAAATTTACCAAGAGATCCTATACCAGATGATTTAACCACCAATTCCTCAAAATTGTTACAAACTATAAAAGACCTAAAATCTGAAATGAAGTCTGTAAAGTGAGAAAATGAAAGGATTCTGAGGGCTCAAGAAGAGCTAAATCAGATCCTAACTGAAAAGTTTCAAACTGAGGGTAGAGGTAGAAGAACAGAATCAGAAGATACAAGTCATCAACGTAAATCTAACAAGATGAAACATACTAAAACTGAAAGTATTTCATCTTCTAAGATGTTTGGTGAACAACGAAATTACCATTCTACTAGTGACAGTAGTGATGATAATCAGTACACTAAGAAGAGGAAATACAAACCTTATGAGGAGATTTCCGAGGAATTCAAAAAGATAAAACCACTAACCTTTAATGGAGAGACTAATAAAGGGGAGGAAGTTGAATCTTGGTTATCCGGGATGAAGAAGTACTTCCAAATATATAACTATTATAACCAGTTAAAGGCTAGACTGGCTATTTATAATCTCTTAGGAAAGGTTGACATTTGGTGGCAGGATTTGAAAAGAGTTAAGGGAATAAAAGAGAAGAATGTAAATTGGAGTACCTTTAAGAGGTATTTTAAAAATAAATTTCTTTTTGAGCAATATTATGAGGAGAGAGAAAAAGAGTTTTATGAGCTGAAGTTAGGATCAATGACAATAAAGGATCTGAACAGCAAGTTCTTAAGTCTACTTAGGTATGTACCATACCTTGTAGATGAGAAACCAAAGGTATAGTGACTCCTCAACTGTCTACCTTATCATATTAAGGACATGATTGAATATGACAATCCAAAGACTTTGGAAGAAGCTATGAGGAATGCTAACTTCTGTTTTGAACATAATCAAAAGAAGGAAAGCTTAGCCAGCTGGAAAGCCAAGAAAAATAATAATCAGTATGAACAAAAGAAGAAGGATTTTGTGCCCAACAGAAATTCTAAGAACAATAAGGCCAGAAATTATCCTAATAATAAAAACTTCCAAGGAAATAAGAACAATACACCCAACAATCAGAATAATTCTAAAGGTAAGGAATTTGCAAATAATCATGGAAATTTTACCAAGAAATTTGAGCGCAAAGATCCTATCAAGTGTTGGGAGTGTAATGGCCCACACTATGCTTTAGTCTGTCCTAATCGGAAGAATACTGTTAGCAACATTCATACTATACAGGAGGAGATGACCGTTGCGGAACTCATAAGGACCATGCCCAGAATCAATGCAGCCTTGGAGAATCGACAAGCAGAATATCAGACTTCCATGGTGGAAGTAGAAGGTATGATAAATCAGACCCCTGTAACTATTTTGATTGATCCAGGAGCTAGTCTTAGTTATATTGCACCTAAAATGATAGAAAAAAGTAAGTTATCTGTTGAAAATTTTGATAATTCTTGGTTGGTTTAGTTAGCCACTGGTGCTAAAAGGAAGGTAACTTGTTTTGTAAAAGAATGTGCAGTAGTTATGGATCATTTTGAAACTGTTGTCAAGCTTAATGTTTTGCCTCTTGGTTCTTATGATTTATTGATTGGTATGGACTGGTTAGAACAATATAGAGTAATTCTAAATTTTTATGATAAAACCTTCACATGTTTAAACAGTGATAGAAAACCAGTAAGTGTAAAAGAAATTCCTAGAAAAACCACTATAAGGCAGATCTCTGCTTTATAGCTTAAAAGAACTGTTAGGAAGGGATGTAAAGCTTATGCAGTAACTGTAACTGATGAAGAGAGTCTAATCAAGACAGATAAGTTAAAATTGGAAGACATACCAGTATTAAGAGAATATATTGATGTATTCCCTAAATAAATTCTGGGTCTACCTCCGAAAAGGGAATTGGATTTTACCATTGAATCAGTACCGGGTGTAGTACCTATTTCAAAGGCCCCTTATCAAATGAAAATATTGGAACTTAATGAATTAAATTCTCAATTAAAATATCTAATTGATAAAAAGTATATTCGACCTAGTGTGTCTCCCTGGGGGGCACCTGTCATCTTCGTTAAGAAAAAGGACGGAACTATGCGACTTTGCATAGATTACCGTTAGTTAAATAAGATGACCATTAAAAATCGATATCCGTTGCCCCACATTGATGATCTATTTGATCAACTACATGGAGCCACGGTGTTTTCAAAAATAGATTTAAGGTCTGGATATCATCAAGTAAGGATTAAAGATGAAGACATATTTAAGACAGCTTTCAGAACTAGATATGGTCATTACGAATTTGTCTTCATGCCATTTGGGCTTACTAATGCCCCAGTTGTTTTCATGTGTTTAATGAACAACATTATGCATAAGTATTTAGATAATTTTGTGTTCATGTTTATCGATGACATTCTAATATATTCAAAAACTGAAGAAGAACACAAAGAACATCTAAAAGTTGTTTTGCAAGAGTTGCGAGATCATCAACTCTTCGCAAAGTTTAGTAAATGTGATTTCTTTAAGGATAAGATTCAGTACTTAGGTCATGTCGTGACCACGGAGGGTATTTCAGTAGATCTTGAAAAGATTAGGGCAATTGAAGATTGGCCAGTTCCTAAGGATGTGACGGATGTTCAATCCTTCATGGGCATTATCGGTTACTACCGGAGGTTCATTGATTGTTTTTCAAGGATTGCAAATCCGATAACTTCCTTGCAGAAGAAGGGAAAGAAGTTTGACTAGAATCAGAAATGTGAAGAAAGATTTAAAAAGTTAAAAAATTTATTAACCAGTGCACCTATTTTAATAATAGATGATCCTAATAAAGAATTTGTAGTGTGCACGGACACATGTAATGATGGATTAGGCGGTGTGTTGACTCAAGAAGGGCAATGTATTGCCTATGAGTCTAGAAAGTTAAAAGTTCATGAAAATAATTATGCAACTTATGATCTAGAATTAGCAGTTGTTATACACACTTTAAAAATGTGGAGACATCACCTAATTGGCAGAAATTTTGTTTTAATGACTGGTAATAAAGGAATGAAGTATCTGTTAGATCAGCCTAATCTAAATGCCAGACAAGCTAGGTGGTTAGCTTTCTTCAGTGAGTATGATTTTGAAATTCAGCACATAAAAGGTAAACAAAATAAAGTTGTTGATGCATTGAGTAGGAATGCAAGGCTGAATTTTGTAGCAGCTATCAGCACTTATGCTACAGATTTGGATGAATAGCATAAAGAAGGAATAGAATAGGATGAAATTTACTAGAGTTTGCAAGCTAAAACCAAAGGAAATCCAATAGAAAGGTTAAGTAAAGGTTACAATTTAAATGTAAAAGAATTTTTACTGTATAAAGATGTAATATATGTGCCTAACGTACCTAAAGTTAAGCTGTTAATTCTGGATGAAATTCATAAAACTCCATATTCAGGCCATTCCGGTTATCAAAAGACTATAACTATGTTAAGAAAAGAGTATTTTTGGCCAAATATGAAGAATGGAGTAGCAAAGTATATTGCTAAGTGTTTTGATTGTCAGCAGGTGAAAACTGAACATCAACACCCATCTAGATTACTTCAACCATTACCCATTCCTAGCTAGAAATGGGAGATAATTAGTCTATATTTTATTACTGGGCTGCCTAAAAATCAAAATCAGAATGATTCTATTATGGTAGTAATTGATAAGTTAAGCAAAGAATCTCACTTTATACTTGTTAAGGCTACTTTTAAAGCTGCAAACATAGCTGATATTTTTCTAAAACAGATTTTCCGATTGCATGGAGTACCAAAAATCATAATCTTAGATAGAAATCCTAAATTTACAGGAAACTTTTGGAAATCTTTGTTTAAAGGGTTAAACACTACATTAAATTTTAGTACTTCATTCCATCCTCAAACAGATGGAAAAACTGAAAGGGTAAACCAAGTACTGGAAGATCTATTAAGAATGTATGTGAAAGACCAACCAAGTAAATGGGAGGATTATTTACATCTGGTAGATTTTGCTTATAATAATAATTATCAAACATCAGCCAAATTTAGTCCTTTTGAAATTTTATATGGACAAAAATGTAATACTCCTATCTCTTGGAGTAATCCATTGGATAGATTGGTATTAGGTCCTGAACTATTAAAAGAAATGGAAGAAATTTTAAAACAAGTGCAGGGAAATCTGAAAGTGGCACAGGATCGGCAAAAAACTCAGGCAGACTTAAAAAGAACTCCAAAGGAGTTTCAGGTAGGTGAAAATGTGTTCATCAAGGTAAGGACCAAAAATATCTCTCTGAGATTGGGAAGTTGTGCAAAACTGGCACCTTGTTACTGTGGTCCATTTTAAATTCTGTCTAGGATTGGACAAGTAGCTTATCAATTAGCATTACTGCCAAATTTAAGAGTACATAATGTTTTTCACATTTCCGTATTAAAGAAATATGTTCATGATGCTACTCATGTTGTTAACTGGAATGACGTACACATGGAACCAGAAGGATTTTTTCTGGTGGAACCGGACTCTATCCTAGGGCAGAGGGAGATCACACTTCAGAATCGCACCATTGGACAGGTGAAGGTGCAATGGAAGCACCTTAGTCCAGAGGAAGCCACCTGGGAATTGGAAAGTACTATGTGAGATGCATATCCAATTCTGTTCCAGGGGAATTCTGAGGATGAAGAATAAATCACATCGAGGACGATGTTATCTTCTAAGGGGATGTGTATGTCACATGCCCCAATTTTGCAAAAATAATATTATCATATTTGATTTTATTTCAAGACAATATGTTAAATTTTATGCTAAGTTGTAATTGATGACTCAGCAAAGTCAAGGATGTTGAATGTAATTCTGAATATTTTAATTATAAATAAATAAAAGTGGAGACAACAGCTTGGGAGAGCTGTTAAAAGAGTGTTTACTGGTCAAGTTGGTGGAGGAGATTGGGTGGAGAGAAAATAGACAAGTGGTATCATCCTCAAACACTTCGAATGTTGTAGGTGGCAACCTCCCTACATTTGGGGTCATGATCCCCCAAGAAAGTGGGATCAGAGCAGGTGGCTCAATTAATGACAACTGACCCAAAAAGACCTAGGAAATATTAATAAAAATTCCCATTGGAGAGAGTTGAGGCTGCTCATTCCAAGAGGAGGATCATTCAGGTGAATGTACTTCAAAGGATTTCAATGGCAAGGGAATTTGTGGAAGGTGTTTGAGGGGTTAATTGCAGAAAGTGATCTAATGCAAATTTTCAATTGAAGGATCTTACTGCTGAGTGCAGAGTGATTATCGAGTCATTGAACCGGTATTTTGTTTGCTTGCTCCACCCGTTCTCAGCCAAGGAGACCAGGAACAGGATTGGGGGTCCTGAGGAGACGCTGTTTGAGCGCTCTCTAGGAGTTGGTAGGGAATAATGGCTTCCCATCGCTGTTGTTGTCCAGCTTAATCAGGTTCTACAGTCTTTTAATTTTACTGTGTTAAATGTTTAAATGTGAATTTGACTGATTATTGAATGTTAAATGTTTAGCTGTGAGATGTTAGAGTTAATAATATTTTAGTTATTTGAAAGAATGATTATGAAATTGATGAGAAATAATCCTAACCTATGTTTTTCTACATTTGGAGTGGACCAGACCATACTCCAACATAGGCAGTGTATTTAGATAGATGATGGATATGTTAGAAACCCAAAATGAACTGATGTATTATGCAGTAATCTATTTCTGTATGTAGTTGTTATCAGAAAAGAACAGTATCCTGTTAGTTAAGTTTATTGTTTAACCAAATTATTGTTGTAAGAATGATAGATAAGAAATAGCCATAATACTTTACAGATAGCAGGTTATTATAATTACAATTTATTCAAGTAGTTAAGTTATTACTTTTACACAGTACCTCCTTTTGTAAATCATACTATTAACCTGTAACATAGGAAATAGAAAAAAAAAACTTAGATATAATACTTATCTTATTCTGCTAAGCAAAGATTTAAGTATGGTTTATTTTACTGATAATAATAACTGACTTAACCTGCAAATATTCGAACCCTAAGTAGGGTATAGTAACATAATTAAATTCTAAAAAGACAAATTAATTCAAATATGAAGAACATCTTAATAAAAAAAAGAAAACTTAATTAACCCTATCGGTATTTTTATTCAACAAGACAACTAGGGTACAATAGTAACTTATGTTTAATTAAATGATTATTTTAATGGGGAATTGTTCTTTAACTTTTACAAACAGTTTATAAATGTACAAGAGTGATTACAGGGTCAAAACCCTTATTTCATTTCCTAGTAATCTAAAAGAAAAATAGTTAAGCTATCAGAAATAATATTACTGAATAAACCAAACAAATACAGACTGGTCATAGTCTTTATTAATAAAATGTATGTACAAATAAAAACTTAGGAAATTATAGTATATACAGATAATAGTATCGACATAAACAATATTGTTTATAAATTAAGAACTCACTTAAGCAAACTAAAGGAATCTTTTAAAAACAGAGATTACTTTCAGGAAACCCTAACTTGGAAATCCTTAAGTCATTAAATAAAAGCATCATGACTGGAAAAAGTATTAAATTCTATCAATAGTAATCTAATATAATTATTAACAATAAAGAAACTATTATCTTACAAGTTAAATAGGGTAAAAAACATTAGCCCGTAATTCTGAGCAAAAAAAATTATCCAGTAATCATTTAATATGCAAAACCATTATAGACGTAACTTAGGGTAAGTAATAAACTTATTCTTTTTATAATAAGAATTAAAAGGAAAATTTATTTCATTCACGCAGAGATAAAAAAATATTACATAGATGAAAACGAATCTAAAATAAAGACAGATTGTCTTAAAAGATATTTACATTACTTCAACGAGCCCGAAGGCTGAAAATAAGTCAAAACTTAACAGAGTACAAAACATCAGCTAAGAGCCAAGCACCCATATCATGATATGGAGTATAAACAAGTATTAAAAAAATATTACAACACTATAAGTTATTCCTTAATACAAGAGTAGAGCATTACAAGTTACGACATCAAGCTGAAGTCACCTTACTAAAAGCAAGGGTTAAAAACCAAAACAAAAACTATAAAACAAAGAACATCAACCCAAGACTGGAAACAACATAGCCGTGACTTCTTCCAACTGCAAAATTTTGTACAAGCAGGGAGAACCATATTTCGAAATCGAAGCTTGCCGTAGACTATTCGTTGAGCCATTTGAGAAGTGTGACTGTCAAATGTGGAGATGAGTTAACCCTGCAATATAAAAACTAGAGTTTAATCAAAATAAAGAAACCCATATGCATAATGGAAATGGTAAATCTTGCTAGCTTTTAATTATAATTATTTACCTCAGTTGGAAGTAAAAATGATGGAACCTAGGAGGAATAACAGCACCACAACCCGTGTTAAGAGGAGCCAAATTCTCATACTCGCCGAGGATAGAGACGACCAGACTCTTGTTCAAATTACACTGACAGTAGTGGCGAAGGTAAGCCTGAGCAATGGCCATGAAGGATTTCAAACAAGCATGAAGTCGGACTTTCACCAACATGTAAGCGGGAAAACTAAACTCCAAAACCCTACGAAAAAAGAGCTTAACAATCATACATGTTGAGCTCAACCTTTCACCAGTGATAGACAATCATAGAAGAGCAGCAAAGGGAGCTACAGGCAGGCCATAAAGCCAATTGCAAGGAGAGTAGTGAACCTTGACCGAATAAAATAAATCACGGTGAAAGCAGGTAACAGAACCCAGTTCAAGGGAGTAAGGCACAACAAACGCAAAAGTTGGAGCCACTGTAACTAAATTTCACTCACGGCCGCCATGGGAACTTGCAGAGCAGCCCGAAGGGAAAACACAAAATTCAGAACTAGAATAAGCCAAGGTTTAGGGTTGATGGATATATATATGACCAGTGCATGGCCAAGAAATTTCCACATGGCCGCAATAATAAAATTCATGCAGTGGGTTGATTTTCCATAGTCACCTACGATCAATTTAATAACCAATTATTTCCAAATGATTTCATCAAACAACATGTAAACAATATAGTTTGCTTGGATATCATGTCTTACGATATTTACTTTAACGTATAGTGATTAACTCATCATTGGCATGGAAATGCAACGTTATAGTAACGTTGACATAGCACATAAATATAATCTTATAGTCTCGTGACCCAAAATCCTTGCACAAACTTGGTGAACAACATTATAGATTTATGCTAGCAAATATCGTTCGGTTATATATCAATGTTAAAGTTTATGCTAAGAAATTAACGTTGAGATATGTATAATATATTTATATGTATTATCCCTTTTAGAGTGGTATAACTTATAGAAGTATATAGTAATGACATTACTACGATGTAAAAGTATTATTATCTAAGTTTTACCATTGATAATGCTAGACAAGTGAGTGATCGTTATCATATGACTAGTCTAGTTAAATAGTGTGACAACTATCTGATAGTTGTAGTTTCTATTACATTGTGGTGTAGGCTATGTTACACTCTTTCAATAGAATCCCAATTGATAACATTGCATCGCATCGTTTTAAGTAAATTCATAAATATTTTTCAAGTGCAACATTATTAAGAACTTATATGTTGATAAACAAATAGTTTATGCATAATTATAAGTCTTAGAAACTAGCGAAGTTATCAAACTGTGAAGTGGAAAAGTGTAATGTAAAAAAATTCCTATGATTCTTTACATAGTCCAGATATATTAGATCTTTCAGCATTTAGCTGATCCACTTTTCAAACATAACTACATTGGTAGGATAGTTTCATGCTTTTACCAAAATGCTGGAGTTAACTTAAAATAGAAGGTTGACTTTATAAGGAAACACCAACCTCTATTTAGAGACAATATTTTAGTGTAAGAAATGTACTATAGAATACCAAGAGGTGCATTTTAAAAATTAAAAGATATCAAGCATATAAGATTAAAAGTGCAGAGCCAAAGAATTAATCATTGTCTCTTCATACTCTAAAGAAAGAAACATAATCATTTGAACTTCATCTACAAGAGTAACTGAAGAAAACAAACTGTCTTTACCTCATGGAAGTTGTTGGAATACAACAGTGTATTTTACTAAGCTTATTTAGTTACAAATAGAAATACTGTTGGATACTCTATGAAAACTAAAGCATTATTCTTTCAAGCATACCTATAAACCTGTAAGAACAAGTAATATTTCTGTGTTAGCATAAATGCTAAGTAAGCCTCAGATTCCAAATCAGATTCCACCTATTTGTCATAAATATATTTCATCAGTAAACTGAAAGTAGAAGAAATGCGCAAGTTAAACTAAATCTTGTTTCAAAAAGGAACTACTGAGATAATATAATTGATATTATGTAAACGAATCTATTAATTGTTTCGTGTATTGCTAAAATTTAACTGTTAGTACACCACAGTTCCAGCATTTTATGTTATTTCAAAATTTTAAAATTTTTGTAAAAATTTGGGGTTTTGATAGTAAACATTTGACATGGTGATCATTTCTTGACTGTTTCAATACAATCTTTAAAAATAGAAGGCCATAAATACCTTGTACGCAATATTTTCTGGGCAGTAGCCAACCCAAAGAGATGACTGCCATAAGCTCCAGCATGGCAATCATTCAGAATGATCTCAGCCTCTTCATGTGTAAGGGAATGTTGTAAGATAGAGTCAACACCATGGAAATATAGGGTATCATTCATGATAAGATAGCATTTATCCAAGTGGCGAATATGATGAAGTTCGTTTTGAGAGGTAGTAGGTTGGTATCGTAAGGTCTAGAGATACAAAATGCTATCTCTGTACCATGGATCAATCATGTTAATGAGAAACAATGATTCATCTGGAAATGAATCAAAGGGCTCTGTAGTCTCAGTAGTATAGGAAAGGTTACAAATAAGCTTTGCAAAGACGAGAGACTTCTGGGAAGTACTTTTGGTGAATTCTAGCTCAAACTCTTGGAGAATCATGATCCAACGTGAGTATTTTCCCCCAACCACTTGACGTGTAAGAATGTATTACATGGGGTTGGAATCTGCATAAACAGTGGTGGTACGAAGAAAAATATAATGACAAAACTTCTGGACTGCGATGACCGTGGCCAAAGCAAGTTTCTCCACATGTGAGTATTGAGTTTCAGAGTCAAGAAGGCTCTTACTAGCATAATAAATCACATGTTCTTGGTTGTGCTCATCTATTTCGACAAGGACCATGCCTATAGTAGACAAGGATGCAGCCACATACAAGGAATATTCCTTAGCATAATTTGGTGGTTGCAGCACTGGTGCATGGGTAAGTGCATGTTTAAGATTATCAAATGCGCATTGCGCGAAATCATCCCAGACAAAAGGGGTATATTTCTTGAGCAACCTCATGAAACCATGTGTCCTTTCTGCATAATTGCAGGCAAAACAACGTAGAAATTTTTCCTTCCCTTGCAAACTTTGGAGTTCAGTTCCATTCGTGGGAGTAGGTAGGACTAAGATAGATTCAATTTTCAAGGGATCTATGTGGATGCCATATTTGGAAACAATAAAACCAAGAAGTCGACCAGCTTCTACACAAAAAAAACACATTTATGGGGATTTAGATGAATATTAAAATGATGACATCGAAGAAACATAGCTCTTAGATGATTGACATGAATATCCCACTGCTTGGAATGAGCAGGAAGATCATCAAGATAGGGTTCCACAACATGTTTAATGTCATGAAACACATATAACATGGCATGTTGGAATGTCACACCAGTGTTATTTAAACCAAAAGGTAGTTTACAATAAGCAAAAGTTCCCCAAGGGAAAATAAATGTCGTCTTGTGTTGGTCTGACGAGAGAATCTCAATCTGATTATAGCTGGAGAATTGTTGTAATCTCATATATCACATAAGGTTACCAATAATACATACTAAAACATAACTATAAATCAGATACAAGAGACAAGAACAGATAGGAAAATAGATTATATTAATGTAATGAGTTCATACAAGGCACAGAACTGAACTGAGTTCTTGCTTGGCTCAACAGCCTAATATATACAAGTTACAAACAGTTACAAAATAACTACCTGTTGGTTCGGTGAACTGACACGACTGTTAGTTAGCCGACTAATCTTTCTAGTTAGTCGACCGACCGACTTAGTCGGCTGATCGACTAAGTCGACCCATCGACTTAGTCGGTATTTGTTCAAGTCGACTTCATCGACTTGCTCCTTCTACATCTCCCCCACGAACAAAACGTTTCTTTGTCCCGAAGAAACAGGGAGGTACAAAATTTGAAACTCTGTCGAATCAATCATACTTGCTCTTGCTGTGGATTGTGCAACCAGATGGTTGGTCTTCCCTGGATGCAGACTTCGACAATGGCTGGTGCGGTGATGGCAAGATGATGCTGAAAGTCGATCCAACTCTGCAATTCCTTCTGGATATTGATTGTTAAGGTAGTGAGACTTGAAAGGATCGACATCTTTTCGGACATGGGAATTTCTACGATGTTCTCCATGTTGGGACCCAACAGTTGGTTTTGCTCTTCTGCAGCATTGATGAGTCATTTCATCTGTGGGCAGATGATGTTGACTTTCTCTAAGTTGGGAAGGGCCTGTTGAACCCACTGATGTGCCTCTCATTCTAGCTTCTACAGTTTGTTAGTCTCCATCACAATTTGTTCTTCAATGGTCTGCCTCAGTTCTACCTCTGTCGACTTCCGGCCCTCCAAAGCCTGAATTCCTTATCGTGCCTACCTTGTCTACTAATAGACCTGCCCATAGTGAGTAGGCCAGTCTCGTAATACTTCCTCAGTGACAACTGATTCTTCCATATGATCCTGTAGAACCTTGTATGCCTCCGAGAATGCAGTGTGCTGGGCCAGGAGCAGTCGAACAGTCTCCTCCTTTTGCTCTTCCTTAGTCTCTTGCATCCGAGTCTTGACGGTCAATACCATCGTCTTGAAGAGCTGATATGCTCTTTCTAGTGGTCGATCTGTGTCGACTTCGAGAGGGCCTGGTATCACTTCCTGTACTAGAGCTCTGCATCTGCCGAGAAACTCGACTTCCTCTGCATTTTTGGCTACAAGCTCTTTATTTTTTCGATCTGTCCTTTTCTTTGACTCTTTGGCCACAGTTTTAAGGAGTTGGCTGACCTCTGTGTCATCCAAGGAAATTGCATCCCTTAGGCTAATCTGGAGACCGAATGTTCTATGATGCTCTTTCTTTTTCTGCTGTTTGTCTGTCTATTGCTCTTGGGTATCTGCAGCAGTTGAGGTTTGGTCTGTGGTTGGTGGAATGGAGGTCGAGGGTTTTTCTGGTTGGTTAGGTGGCATAGAAGTCGGGGGTGTTTCTTTTTGAGGAGGTGGTATGGAGGTCGAGAGTTGTTCTGCTTGAGGAGGTGGTATGACCACTTCTGGTTGTGAAGATAACGGTGGCTATGATGGTTTGGCTGTAATTCTGGTGGTGGGGATTTTGATGGTGGTGGTGGTGGTGAAGGAGGTTGTGATGATGGTGGTGTTGGGGACGAAGTGGGGGTATGGACAGGAGTCGAAGGGTTGGCGGGAGTGTGTTGTGAACTTTAGTTAGAAGAGATACCTGCTTCCGAAGGTGTAGTGGGTAGGTCGTCTTGGGCGTCGGTGTCAATTGGCTCCGTGACAGAATTTGATGTTCCTATTACGTCACCTTGTTGGTCTTGGGTGAATGTTGTCATAACAGTTGCATAGGGATTTTTGCTTGCATATAGAGGAGCTTTTGTTTGTATTTTCTGGGCCGAATTAAACAGTCCAGGAAGTGTGGCAAAGAAAGCTTTAAGCTCAGCGTCCTGGTCGACCCTGGCTCTGAGTGCCTCCGGGATGGCGCGTTGATATTCCTCCTGAGGACTGTCTGCATGCTGTATTGGTGCTTGCTCCTTGACTATGGTTGTCAGATATGGGGGGGGAGGGGTCGACACAAGGTCGACCACATTTTCAGGTGTCGGTGTCATTTTTGCTCTCTTTGGCCGACCCTCTGGAGATCCTGCGTCCAGATACTGTTGAAACTGAATTTCAACTGATACTTTATTTGCATGGGCATCGTCGACAATGTCGACAGCCGTGGCTACTAGTTCCTCCTCATCGTTGGAAAAGTTAGCCAGAATAAGCTTGTGCTTACCCCTACCTTGTTGTAGTTTTTGGGCCTTTGATTTTTTTCCTGGCGACAGCTATCTCCTTAGCCAGCTTCTTAATGATGCTTTTGGATAAAGCATATTCTGGGTCGTTGCCTTTGACTTCACCTGTCGGTTCTTGAGTGGGGTCGATGGTTGCTGGAGCTAGAGGAGTTGTCTATTGTTGTGGTTGTACTGTTGGTTGGGGGTCGATGACCTTTGCAGTCGGAGGTTTGACAGTGATGTGTACCCGACTAGTGGGCACAGCCGGGGTATCCTCCAACACAAATGTGCTGATGTATAAGTTGAGCTCGTAGTCTTCTTATTTTTCCTGGTCGGTGAGTGGCTCTATGATGGAGAATTCGACCTGTTTGGAAGCCTCTAGAATTGGTATCTTTGTTTGGGCTTGTCTGGTCAACTCTTGAAAAATCTGGTCGACCATCGGATAGTAGTCGAGGTCCTGGGATTTGGGGTCCTGACCTCGCATGTACCATACTGATGTATGATCAAGTTCTAACTGTATATGAGACTCAGCAGGGAGGTTTCGTCGGATGTTCTGGGGTACCCTCCACCTTGTCATGCGAACCTTCAACTGCTGGAACCAATTTTCCAGGAAGACGTTCCCCTGTGCCAGCTCATGCAGGGTGCATTTTTGTGAAAAGGGTTTAAAGCAATGCATTTGGAACTTGGTCGGCTCCCGGAAGACTGGACTACCTTCTGGACAAATATGGTACATAACAATCCAAAGAATGAGAGAGGGGAACTTGATCATACCTCCCATTTCTTGATAGCGTTCGCAGATGGTTTTGACCATGTCGGCAACATAGTCTCCCCATCGGTAGATCCGACCGTCGATCGCGATTGTGTCGACTGCTTCCAGCATCTCCAGTTTAAGATCGCTGCCCCGACCTGCTAATGCGAGGGTGATTGCTATTATTTTAGCCACGATTTGTGGCATCCTTGTCACGATCTGGTCGATCATCAATCCTTTGGAGTTCTTTCCTGACGGTGAGCCCGTAAGTTCTTGGACTAACCCGTCTTTAATCCCAATAGGTACAGGGCTACCTTGGTTGGATAGACCTGTAAGCTTGGAGATAACATCCCCGATGATGTCAATCAGCTGGTCGAAATAAATTCAGCCGTTGTGGTAACGACTGATGATGAATTTGACAGCTGCTTCTTTCATCCCACCGAAGCTTGCCATCAGTGGTGCGTTAGGGTAGTTGAAGATGGAGCTCTTCTGAATTTTCTCAGCGGCCTGGGTCATTCTGTTGTCGACATAGGCCCACTCTTGGATCTCTGTCCAGAGTTTCTGGAATGGTCCCTCCTGTACCTTTGCATTTTTTATGTTCTTCAAGCGGTTGAGCAAGGGGGTGTCCTCTGCTTGCAGCTCCTTTTCCTTGGCCGCGGCTCTGGTTAGTTTAGGTGCCATTGCGTCGGACTGGATGGGGTATTGACAGAGTTCTTGGTCTGTGGTCGACTAAGATTACGGGTGCTTTGAGGGTAAGTGGTGTGGTGAATGAACCTTCGACTGTCCATTATTTATAGGCATGGGTGGGATTGAGTGTCGAAATGGGTGTATTAATGGTGGACTTGACAGTCCAACTGCAATACTTGAGTGCGATTTAATGGAGGATCTATTTCAGCACTCGAGGCCATCAATGCGTGATGGGACTTTCGAAGTCGATGGTCGGTGTCGTTGGTGAAAATGGTCGGCCTGACTGGTCGATGAAGATGGTCGATGGTGGTGATGTCGGGTGTCGAAGTAGTGAGTTGCTGTCATGGCTGGATGTATTATTTTGTTTTTGGAATTTTTCAATCTTTTTATGGGTTTTAATTGACGGTTAAGGTCGTTATTTGATTTTTTTTTCAATTTCTGTAACGTTTGAGTCGGTCTCCATTCACGAGCTTCCGAAATACTAGGCCCTGTAATGTCTTTAGTCAGACCGAGCCATTGGGATGTATTTCTTCGACAACGTAAGGTCCCATCCATTCTATGTGTAATTTCTTGGGTTTTCCTTTGACTCGACTATTATAAAGTAAAGCAAGGTCGTCGACCGAGAGGTTTTTGTTTTTGATGTTACGGCCGTGCCAGGATTTCTGTTGTTGTTTGTGAATTTCCTGATGCTGGATAGCCATGATTCTATGTTCTTCTAGGTTACTGAGTTGAAATAGTCGGTCCTTTCTTGCATGTTCAACATTGACATGTAGTATCTGTGCAATAATAGGTGTCTGCTCTCGAAAATGTAGGGGGACAACTGCTTCTTGCCCGTAGACTAGTCGAAAGGGAGTTTGATCAGTCGACCGCTTATATGCTGTCCTATATGCCTAGAGAACCACAAGGATTTTCTCATCCCAGTCATCTTTGTCAGTGTTACATATTTTAGTTAATCCTTTTGTTAGTGTTTTGTTAAAAGCTTCAATCGCGCCGTTCGACTGAGGATGATATGCAGCACTTCGTCGGTGGTCGATGTGAAATTGGTCGGTCAAATTTTTTATGGTTTTGTTGATAAAGTGTGATCCTTGGTCACTAATCAATGTGAGTGGGCATCCAAATCTAGTGATAATGTTTTCGTAGATAAACTTAGTAGCTACCTCACTTGAACATGTATCAACGGGTTTAGCTTCTGCCCATTTGGTGACATATTCCACTGCCATGATAATATATCTTGCACCTGATCATTTAGCTGGGATAGGAAAAGGTCCTATGAAGTCTATAGCCCAAAGTTCAAATGTGAGACTAGGGTTTACAAATATCAAGGAAATTTCTATGCTCAGCAGAGTTCGACCAAGTCGTTGATATCTATCGCATCGACTAACAAAGTTTTTGCAATCTTTGTGGATTGTCGACCACCATAAGCCCGACTGTTGGATTTTTCTTGCAGTTGTATCCACTTGAAAATGTCCTCCTGCAGGTCCATAGTGTGCTTCATGCATGATTTGTTCTCTCTCACGGTTGAGTACACGACATCTGAGAATGTCGTCTAACCCCATTTTGTACAAAAATCCATTGATGAGGCTGTAGGGTGCAGCCTTCATAGCCAATATTTGTTTCTTCTTGGTGTTCAGACCTTCGGGTGCATGACCTGTCTCTAAGAACTGAGCTATTTCTTCTAGTTCTTCGGGTACTGCTTCTATGCGAAATAGATGTGCATCCGGTAAGTCGTCGTCGATTCCAGTCAGTTCCTCCCCTGTGTCTATACGTGATAGGTGGTCGGGTCCGACATTTAGCTTTCCTGGTCGGACCACTACTTCAAATTCAAATTCTCGAAAAAGAAGTAGCCATCGACAAATTCGTCCATGATGAAGGGGTTTATTAACAAGGTACTTCAAAGCTTGATGGTCGGTATAAAATATGAAAGGGTTGGCCAATAGGTAATTTCGATACTTTTGGAGAGCAAAGACCATACCTAGGGCTTCTCGTTCAGTGGTCAAGTAGTTCCTTTCAGCTTTATTTAATTTTTGACTGTTGTATACTATAGGGTAATCCATCCCATCATTCCCTAGTTGAGTAAGGATGGATCCAATTGTGATACCTGATGCATCAATATGCACATGAAATTTGGTCGACCAATTTGGAAATTTAAGTATGGGAGCTTTGACCAGTTTTCTTTTTAATTTGTCGAAGGATATTTGGCATTCTTTTATCCATGTAAACTCCTGATCATCTTTTAGCAGTTCCTCCAGAGGGTAAGTCATATCTGAATAGTGTCTGATGAATTTCCTATAGTATCCGGTATGGCCCAATAACACTCGGACTTGTTTAGGGTTTATTGGGGGTTTTAGGTCAAGGATGATTTTTATTTTGGTGAAGTCGACCTTTATACCGTCTTTGCAGACAATATGCCCTAAGAGTATGCCTATGGGAGTCATAAAAATACATTTCTTAATATTTAGGGAGAGTTGTATCTGTCGACATCTCTCTAGCATAATTCGGAGTCATGTGCAGTGATCCTTTAGGGTGGAGTATATGGTCCAGTCGTCGAAGTATACTGCCATGGTCTTATAGATATACTCTTGGAATGTTTTGACAACAATTCGAGAGAATGCTGCAGGTGCATTCTTCAACCCAAAAGGCATAACTCTGTAGGAAAAGGACCCAAATTCACATACAAATGTTGTTTTCTTTTGATCCTCTTTTGCGATGGGTACTTGATTATATCCTAAAAATCCATCTGTAAATGAATAACATTCATGGCCTGCAACTTCATTCAGGATTTCAACAGCATAGGGGGTGGGGAATGGATCTGTGAGTGTGACTTTGTTGAGCTCCCTAAAGTCGACACAAATTCTTAACCTGGTCGGGTCATGTTTCTTGGGCTATATGACCATGGGACTTGCCCATTCCGACTGGTCGATAGGGTAAATGATCCCTGCTACTAACATGTTGTCTATTTCCTTCTTAACTATCTCCTTATACTTATGAGATAGTTTGTAAGGTCGTTTCTTGACAGGTCGGACATCAGGTTTAGTATCTATTTTCATTTCTCCCATTTCTTGTACTAACCCTTTTAAGTCTTTGTAGTCCCTTGCAAAGACATCTTGGAATTATGGAAAGTAAGTTTATGATTTCGGTGGTTTGGTGTTCATTCCAGTAGTCCCCAATCTTGGCTATTTTTGGACGATCATTGTTTGAAATATCGAACTCCTTAGTTTTCACTTTGGCATCCAGCCACTCTGGTGCTTTAGCTTCATTGATCAGCCGACTTCCTTCTTTGAACTATGAGAATGTAGTCGGAAAGTCGGCTGCAGTCATTCTGTCAAGGTATAGTTTGTCGGTGGTCTCGACTTTCAAGATTGAGTAGATCAGTTTGTTTGTTTCAAGGTGGTCAGTCTTCCATCTAAAGCTCTTACCTTCTATGTGTTCCTTTTCTAAGTGTAAATGTGTCGACTGTGATTTTGATTCAGCTTGTATTTTGTTACAGTCCTTGATTTGTCGATGGCCTTGGACGGGTTGTTTTTCTGTCGATTGAAGAAACTGTTTGATTTGGTGTGCTGTCCCAGACAATTTTTCGTTTTGAGGTATGAACTGGAAGTCCTTAATAAAATTTTATTTAAGTTCATGCCAAAAGAAGGTTTCTCCTATAGCTTCCTCTATCTTATACCATTTATTAGGCAAGTCGGCTAGGGTTGAAGGGAACAAATGTGGCCAGGCTCGCTCTTCTTTGTATCCAAGCCGTCTCCACTCCTTTTCACAAAGCTTGATGTGTTCTTCTGCATCTTGGACTTGGAAAAAGGTAGGGATTTGAGCCTCCTAAGTTAAATTTTTCCCACCGAATCTTTCGACAAAGAAAGTTGAAGCAGTTTTCTAGGTCTGCAATTTTGTCTGATAGGTGTTCCACCATCTGGCTGCTTGACCTGTAAATGTTTCCACTAAGCTTTGAAGTCTGCCATGTTCTCCAATATTTTTAGATACTTGTTGAAGATGCATAATTAGGGATTCTCTTTCCTTATACCTGGGCAGTTGGGTATTATGTAAGTTGGTTGGCTGCAATGTAGGTCGTTCCCTGATTTTGTTTTCAAAGACTTTGGGGATAATTGATACAATGAAGCACTGTCGGGTGGGTTTTTTCTGTACTTTTTGTATAGTCCAACACCCTCTTGCTTGTGTTTCATAATTTTCCATTTCCCAATCATATAATTCAGCATCTAAATTATAGCCAATTGAGTCTTGGTTACCTAAGTGAATCTCCCCATAGATGTTTGGCTCAGTATAGTCTGTATTGTTGTGGATCTGGTAAAGCTGTCGGACATCGAATTCTTTATCAATCGGTTCGGTCCAAAGTGCTCCTTGGGAAGGATTAATGGGTACAATGACTTTTTGACCATTTCCTTTTAACTTAATTCATTCTTTGTCTAAGGATATGGAGGATTTCATCTTTCCTCCCCAAGGTCGATCGACTAGCGCTGGGAAGGAGCTAGATCCTGCTTTTGGGTCGATGATTTCAAAATCAACCTTAGTCAAGATTCCTTTGATGGTTGTGTCGACATCTTTCCAAACCCCAATGGGTTCAATGAGGCCTTGGTCGGCGAGTTTTAGGTAAATGCCTGACTCATAGAGTCGAGGTCAGCCCAT
>LPNX010418057.1:361251-375536 GCA_001517045.1 Pseudotsuga menziesii | reverse complement strand
GAAATTCTATTGGTTCTTGAATTCCAACTCACAAAAACTTATTTTGGCACGTTTTCTTATAAGGCCCATTTTAGACCCCAAATTTCCTCTAATGCTTTTCCCATGTATAGGTCATGATATTTACCTGAGACCCAAAATTGAGCACCACTTGTCGGACGTGATAACCTTCGATTTCCAGGTCGAAAAGTGGGTCGACATCATTTTTGTATTTTTGATTTAGGCTGCAAATGTTCTTAGTTTGTTTTCCAAAGTTAGTGCTTTTTGTTTCGTGTAATAAATCAATGAACTGGGCTATGGATTTGTCTATTTGGATGAGATGAGTTAATTGTTGTTTCGTGCTGAGTCGACTGGTAATAATGTCTTCTTGCTGTGCAATGTCTTGAAATATGTGGGTGTCTTCTTGATAGGTTTGTTTTTCCTTTAGAGGATCCAGATAACCATTTGTGTTTTTAATTTTACTAATTTGGGGGTTATCAGGCCCTGTTTTTGTGTCTTGCCGAGTGACAATATGCATATTTTTAGTAGTTAATACATCATGCTTTTGTACACAAGACAAGACATTAACATTTTTCTTATTATTGATTTTTTCTAACATGGTAGGACAATCCTCCAAAGAGTGATCACCTACTCCACAATGTGTACAGAATTTAAGGTCAGTTCTGTCCTTGTACGGACAGTCTGCGCATCAGTGCCCTTCTTTATAGTAGATGAAGCACTGGGTAGATCGACGCGGTCGTATGTCGTGATTCCCGACGAATCGACCTCTTCCTCCAAACCCTTGTCGTCGATTGTCGTACCAGCGCTCATATCGTCGGCCTTCATATCATTGCCCGTTCTGGTCATTGGTATTATTTTGCTCATTGCTTTGCGCCACTGCATTCATCTGGTAGACCACCTGATATTTCTGTCTGTTTTTCAGGTTTAATTGACAGTCGGCCGTATTGTGACTTTTTGTCTCACAGATGGCGCACCAGGAAGTTTTTGCGTTCTTCATGTTAAACGGACATTCTTTCGTAGAATGATCTCTGGCCTCTTTGCAAATGTCACAAAATACTTTATTTTGCACGAAGTGGACGTCTTGTCGGCTGTATTCATGCCGACAATTATATTTCGAGTGTCCGGCCATCGAACATTTAGTACACCAGATTTCTTGATTTTTGAGGGTCAGTTCTTTCAAGGAATTCTGCACATTTTCGAGTTGTTCTTCTAGTCGGTGGTCCGTCGGATAGGCCGGTATGTCTTCATCCATTTCCACCTGTAGAGCTTTGGTCAACGCATATTCATATGTCTTGAAGGTTTCCAGAATGATGTGTCGGCGTAATTTTTGGGATAATCCTGCAAGGAACCATTGAATTAGTAGTTGCTCATCAATAACATAATCTAATTGGCTCAATAGGTCCTTCCAGTGTTTGTCGTAATCACGGACGGTCTCCCCTGGATTTTGCTGCGTTGTCTTGAGCTTTTTGGCGGCCAGGTGCTTAGCGTCTGGGGTATTGAAAAAGGATAAGAACTATGCTTTAATATTAGCTTTCATTGCTCTGGGTTGCCTTTCCAAAAAGGTCATGTACCAGGTCAGGGCCCTTTTCTGTAAGGCGCCTGTGAACTGAGCCATCTGTCGGTCTTCATCCTTCACCTGGTTTGCATCCCAGACCGACTCATAGATGAACCAATGTCATCTGGGGTCTTCATCCCCCTCGTAGAGAGGAATGTGAGTTGTTCTGTGACCCATGTCTGAGTCACTTTCACTGCTCTCAAAAGGTGGTGGTGAAAGTTGTGGGATTGTTGATGTCGTCTCTCCTGCGAAATTTTGGTCAACGGAACTGGTGCCTCCGTCGGTGGTCGATTCGTTTTCGACATACAATGGGTTGTTGTGGATTTTGACTGTTGATGGTCCACTAAAATTTTGTGTGTGCAGGTCTGCATGTTCAATTCCTTCAAAAGTTGTACTTGGCGGGGGGGTGCTCCTTCCTATGTCACTAAGAGCAAGTGGATACTTCGGAGGGAGGGTGTCGCTTGAATCATCACCCAGTTCCCCTCGAATGGTCGGTGTATGACAAGATGTTGTCCGGTGTATGTCTCGTCACCTAGTCGACTCCATATACTATAGTCACCAGCTCTTAGTCGGAGGTCATCCTCGACAATAGTCTGTATTCTGGTATGTGGATTTAATGGAGAAAGGGTCGTTCCTTCACCGAGAGCTGTTAATTGGAGAGCTTCTAGCTGCTCGATCCATACTTCTTCCTCCATAGGGGAAACCTCTTGTTCTACGTACTCTTCTTGTTAGTCATGACCCGACTCTGGCGGATTCTTTTCACGGTCAGTCTCCCTAGGGTTTTGTTCTCTGTGCAGCCCGTCGGCTCTTTTGCGTCTTGCTTCCCTTCTCTGTTGTCTTTCGTCCCTTTCTTGTTTCTGAATGTCTGACATACTTTCATACAGTACTATTTTCTTCAAGTCTTCTACAGCCGACTTTTCATCACCGGTGACATCTATCCTCCTGAGGTCGACTAGGATCCACTATACTCTACCTCCGACACAAGACCAGCTACCCCCGCATAGCCTACCCAACACTTTTTAGAAATCCTGGATAGTTCGAATCACTTGCTAAGGAAGTATTCCCACTCCCTTTCCGCAATAAATTTCTCCCACTTCCTTTTCTTTTCCACCCAGTTGGTGTTCGGTGGCTGTTCGCACAGTGGTGGTCTAGGTTCGACGATGTGGCCTGCTCCATTCTCTATCAAGAATTTGAACAGCAAGGTCGACAAGGAGCACAAGAATTGTTCGGTGAAATCTGTGTAGAATTTTGCTTTGACAGTTTCTACCGACGTTCGGTCTTCAACTGCTTGCTCCCCACAGAAGTCGTCGGTGATTTTCTCAAACCACTCTGACAAATTTGTTCATCCCCCTCGGAATAGTTTATCTAGCAACTGCTGTTCTTTAGTCACGTCCGGTCTTCTCATCTAGAAGCTGCTTCAACAGTTGTGGCACAGACTCGACGAATTTTTCATGTGTCTCTGTGAAAAATCTGGCTCTAGCTTCAGTGACTGTTAATCTGTTTCGTCTCATGTAATTTTGCAAGTAGTTTGCAACTTTACTGTCCCACCAGTCCTTGATCTCCTGCTCTGGTATCATATGTGATCATATATTTTAGACATGTACTACCAGAAATAGAACCAATTTTGTAATCTCACATATCACATAAGGTTACCAATAATACATACTAAAACATAACTATAAATCAGATACAAGAGACAAGAACAGATAGGAAAACAGATTATATTAATTTAATGAGTTCATACAAGGCACAGAACTGAACTGAGTTCTTGCTTGGCTCAACATCCTAATATATACAAGTTACAAACAGTTACAAAATAACTACCTGTCGGTTCGGTGAACCGACACAACTGTTAGTTAGCCGAATAATCTTTCTAGTTAGTCGGCCGACCGACTTAGTCGGCTGATCGACTAAGTTGGCCCATCGACTTAGTTGGTCTTTGTTCAAGTCGACTTCGTCAACTTGCTCCTTCTACAAGAATCCATCCATAAAGGAAAAAATAACGCTTCCAGCATAGTTATCGATTATCTGATCGATATAGGGAGTGGGGAAGTTTTCTTTTGGACAAGCTCGATTCAAATCCCTAAAATCGATACAAACCCTAATAGTACCATTTTTTTTGTTCATGGGGACTATGTTGGATAGCCATTCAGTTAATGGTATGGGGTAAATGAAACCATCCCTAAGAAGTTTCTCAACTTCTTCTTTAATAGCGGTTGCTTTTCTTGGATGAACCTGTCGTAGTTTCTGACGAATAGGCTTGGCATCAGGGTAAATTTTGATTTCATGAACAACAATAGAGGGATCAATCCATGGCATTTCTTCATACATCCATGCGAAAACATCTCTAAATTCCTTAAAAGGGCCCATGTATGTTTTAACCTCTTTAGGTGAAGATTTTTGTACAATGAAAATGTTTTTCGGAACACCAGGTTTCACTGATATGTCTACAGGCATAGTTTTTGTAATGTTGCATAATTTTCCCTCAGAATCGACACTACGAGTGAGGATCAGAGACTAAGGGTTGGGGACTATACCAGATGAAACCATAGAGGTGAAGTGGGCTTCTACCATATGGCAATGGGGAAGGAAAGAATATCTGTGGTGATAATCTTCCCAAGGCATATCGTCTAACGACATAACTTCCATAATAGATTCATCTGTAGGAAGTGTGTGTGAAAGATAATCTAGAGATGGGGAAGGGTTGTCAAGCCAATATAGCACATGATAGCATTCTGAGGTCACCAACAAGTGGTCATTGGTGGGGGAGTCACTAGTAGCTTGGATTGCATTGTAAAATTCCTTGAAAGGGGAAAAGGATGTGGATTCGTCAGCAGTTTCTTTTCCTTTGTATATATGAGAACAAATCACGTTAATAAATGCAATTCGCAAAGCAGGAAGAAGATCGGATGAGGGGAAAACTCCCATTAGTGAAGAATATTTGATAATACCTACTCCAATGTCCTTATACTGTGGGGTATTTAGGAGCGGAATGCTATTTGCATCATTTGTAATGGCACTAGGTGTGATGAAATCTAACTGATCAACAGTAACAATCTTTCCTTGGAATGGGAACTGGACGATCCAAAAAACGATCGATGCTACAGCTTGCATAGCATAAAACCAGTTACGATTGGGCGGGTTTGGAGTACCTCTAAAGATGCCATAGTGTAGGGTCCCTGGGCCAAATATTTGACAATATTATAATATTGGGTGGCACAAGCGTTAGGATTGATTATGGACTTACGTAGAGTGCCCTTTGGTGGACGAAAAATTGCTTCTGGTATAGGTTTTTAAATATGAGACCACTATTAGGAGGAGGTGTGGAAGTTGAGGATTTTTATATGGAATATCATCAGGTTTTTTTCCCTAGACGACGATCATAACTATGTGCTGTTGTATTTAAATTAACCGTTTCACTAGACATCATTCGAACTTCATCGGTAGAGCCAAAAGTTTCATTTAAGGACTTATGATCAATTAATTATTGTTGGGAAAGGAAAGGATCTTTCAATAATGCTACAGTGGGTGAAGTTTTCAAAAACTTACTAACTTCCTCGTGACGAGGACATTCTTTTGTAAAATGGTCACCTCCGCAGATTAAACAAGGAAACTTTACCTTTCGCTTACCTTTTGAATCAGTATCTGTGTTTTGCATTTTGTTTCCTTCTTGTTGATTATCGGGTTTTTTTAGATTTATTTTTTCCTTTCTTCTTTCTGCTGGAAGATTAATTTAATTGTATCGCATTTACTTCGGCATAAGCAACAGGAGAGGATTCAGGTTTGGTAGATGGTGCTGGTTGATTCGACGTAGTGGTTGCTTGATTTTGTTTCTTGGAAGGTTTTGCCGCCATTTGCATTTGAATTGAACCAAGTATGCCATCAATAGGTGGTTCGGTTACAAGTCTTGATGGATCAGTTGTAGGTCAAGGAGCATGGGGAATCAAATCATACAGAGTACCTGACTGGGAGTAAACCAAGTCTAGGTATTGAGTGCGGCTAATAGCTTGCTCCTCAGTAACAACGCCTCCCATGGAAACATATCAAGCAATAGGTGGAAGTAAAGACTTTGTAAACCAATCAGTAAGCAACTGATCAGGAATGGAGGCCTTGATTAACCTTCATCTTCATCTCCATTCATGGATATGATCGGATATGTGAGTTGATGTGGTTTGTCGAAGCGAATTCAAAAGGTCTATACCTATTTCATATCGGATTGGAAATTTAAAGTGTGTTAAAAATTCCATTGCTAAGGCATTGAAATCCCAAAAAGAGTGTTGTGGTAACTTGATATATGACTTTGTGGAAATACCAGTGAGGGTCCTTTGAAAAATCCTTAGACAGACCAAACTGTCCATCAAAGAATTAGATGAAAACCATAAGTGAAATGTCATCACATGGTTTTTTTAATCTTCACTGGGTTTACCATCAAACTTGGGTATATTTGAAGGCATCTTTACAGAAATGGCAGGCCAAGAGGGGTCATGATGGATCGGGTCATTTATCAATCTTGACAAGTCTGGCAGATCTAAAGTGGCCAAAAATGGTAATTGTTGATTTGGTTGTAGATACTGGTAGTACTAGTTAACCCAAAAAATCCCTCACTCAGCTTGACATGGCCTACACCACCCAAGGACACCCATGCACAACCCTCATTTGACCCCATTTAACCCCGACACCCTCAAGAAGTCTTAAAACATGAAAAAGGGCTTAAAAACCCCTAAAAAGAGCCTAAAAACCTCTCCTAGGGGCTAAAAACTCCAAAAAGGGGCTAAAACCCCTCAAAGGAGCCTAAAACCCTAAAAGGAGCTAAAGTTTGAGCGAAAGGGGCTAAAAGCCCAAAAAAAGGGGCTAAAGCCCAAACCAAGGGCTTAGAACCCTAAAAAAGATATAAATAGAGGGGTAGGGGTCACTCTCAAAACATTCCTCCCTTCTCTATTGTTATGATGTCGGAGTGAGTGCCTTGAGACCATCTTTCCTCTCAATCCATTCACTCTCCCTCTCCTCCATCCTTCCATTGAGCCATAGCTCCCCCTTCCAAGAGAGGTGCTCTCCCAGCTAGGGCATGGTGGCCCATTCCAACCAAAAGGTATACCTGTGTTGTTTTCTGTATTTGCTTTAGTAGTTTGTAGTTTTTCTATCAGTATTTGTTTGCAGGTTTATTACTTAACATGCTTTTGCAGGTACTTTGGTTCTAACATTTGTATGCACGGCCTTGGAGTTTAAACCCTAAGCTTGTGTGCAGAGGAGTTCTTTATTTGTTGTTCTTCATTAGCTTTCGTTCTCTATTCTATTTGCTTTTATTTTCTTCATCCACCACTAGGAACCCTATACTTCCATCCTATAGATGAAATCTAGCCATTCCTGCCCTGGAGCAAGGGAGAAATCCCTGCTACAAAACTGGCAACCATACCAGGTCGATCCCACAGGATCCCTGGGTTTTATTTTTGCAATTTAGCTTTTTTTTCCCTGGTTTAATTTTCTATTGAAATATAGCTTAGATTCTTGTTTATTTACAATTTCAGTTACTGTCAAGCCTCCTCAAGGAAAATCCGAGTCTATTTGGCCACAGTACAAGTTACTGTCGGCCGGATCTGACTCGGGGTCAAAAAAAAATTTAGTTTCTGAAGTAGGTCGCTCTTATCGGGCCCAGAGAGGGGAACATGTCACTCATTTTGGCCTCACAAGTGCGACCAAATCGCCTATTTAACCCCAAAAGGTGTGACCCCCTTCCAGAAGTCAACCTGCTTCTATCTGCAAATTCTTTGCGACCCCCTCGCCACATTTGACCCTAAAAGTGCGATCTGTCACTCATAGTTTTATTTTTTGAAAGTTAAGGACTGCCAGTGCGGCCCAGCTGCCTCTGTCCATCCAAACTATTTTTATTACTATTTTTATTTATGTTTATGTCCATTTCATTTATAGAACAAAGCTTGTGTAAATCAAAGTGTAAATCAATGCTTAATAGGTTAATGAACATAGCTTGATTAAAATTTACTTAAAATTAACATCTTGCCTAACCCTTCCTCCTCTACCCAGACATCACCCTTCAGGGTATTCTGGGATAAGATGAAGGGTGAAGCTCGTATAGTAATAGGAACTTCACTTAATATTTTTCGAAGCCACTAAAAATGGGTGACTTGGGGTAGAGGGGATAGAGAAGGAGGGATTCTCACGGTGCTCAGTGTCCTCCCTGTTGACCAACCTTGCATCTAGAGGGTGACCTGTGGATCTACGGATGGGCTTAGTCCCATTGTGTTTAGAGCCCAGCACCCTCTCCTGGTTGAAGAGAAATATAGGTGCAAGGTAGTCACTTAGTCAGGCTATCATAGTTTAGGATTACAAATGGTACATGTCTAAAAATTTATGATTACTATTTACTGCTTTTCATTCACAAAGTTATGAACTCTGCAGAATATTCATAAACAATTTAAGCAGCCACCAAATATAACATAAAAACAAAAGACATACACACCATACCATATAAATCAACCCAACTCAGTTCATGACGTTGAGTGAGCCAGTAAAATTTACAATTTACACTAAGTTAAACATCTGCAGTCTTTGAGGACATAAGTCCATGACTTCCTTAACCATGGGAAGTACTTGAGCTCAGCCCAAAAAATCATTATGAGGAGTACCACAAGAACCCCAAAGTAGCTGGCCATTGAGAGGAATTGGCAAGCGAAACGGGAAATGACCCCCACCGATTGAGTAGCACTCCCGTGAGGAAAAATCCAAGTGTTGTCTTCTAGCAGTCTTGGTGGCCGAGTGACCACCTGCAGCCAATAGAAATCCATTGAAACTGGGGTCCAAAAATCATTACCACCATTTTGACATACAAATTTGACACAATTGATCCCTCACTCCTAAGAGGAAAACCACCAAAGTTCAGGTCATTAAATCAACATTGTTGAGACCATTCTTGATGACCTTCCACACCCTCAGAAGGCACATATCAATCTAAACCAGATCTGCATATTGCACCATCAAGCCCCATGGATGGTGCGAACCCAGATCCATTTTCCAGCATAGCAATTGCTAGGGGACCCATGTCCACACCACAAACTATCACCAACAACCCTATAGGTGGCCCCAGCATGGTTATGCAAATCATCATAAGCCAGCTACCACCACCCATATTGACCAGTCAAGTCGTCCCACCTGCAACACATGGGGGAAGTGGCCCTTCCACCTACACTACCCCTCCTATATTACATGGGGCCAGTGTCCCTTCCACTATCCCTCCCACCACACTTGGAGGCATTGGCCCATCCACAATGGTGCCACAAGTACCCCCAGCAATGCAGGTGCATTATACCCTTGCAAACCCCACCACCATGGCTGCCCCATATCAAATCAACCTGGGGTCAAACCTTCCTTTCATGGCACATCTCAACTTGCTTGATTTGGCTCGGTTAAAAAATGACCCTATCTTCCATCAAACATTTTGGCCTCCCATGCCAACCAAACTTCCCTCAGACATTCCCAAGTCTGAAGGGAAGGCAGGGGAGTGCCCCCAAAACTACATCATGCCATTTCATCTATGGTGCTCGTCAAACAACATCGTATATTATTCGATCAAGCTAAGACTATTCTGACACACCCTCACAGGTGCTGCAACCAAGTGGTACATTGAGCTACCATAAGCCAAGTACCCAGATTTAAACTCCTTGGATTCATGTTCCTGCAATATTTCCAACTCCCCATCAGATATGACGAAGGGGTGGAGATCTTGTTATCTTGCCGCCAAAATACTACGACCCACAGAACTGACCACATCCATGAGTGGCAGCAACACCGTAGTTTGTGTAAAATCCAACTTGATGACAGGATATTCCTGGATTGGTTCCTTAAAACCTTACTCCCACCTATAGCGAAGGACGTCGCATCTGAACATCCCCAATCCAAAGAGGAGGCGATATTGAAAGCCCAGTAGTTTGATCTGATCTATGCATAGTCTATAACCTTTATACCATCATTCCAAATGCTCCCCGTGTGAGCACATCCTACCATGATGCACCGAGGGCATCCCATGCTGCAGATGGCATCATAGGTTCTATCTCTCACCAACCACAACACCGTCCAACACCACCTGCAATACCACCACAACCAAGCAACACTGCTAGTGTTGCCTACCAAAACCAAACTCTCGACTATGCAAGAATGATGTCCCAGTCCAGAGCCACAACTTCTTACGCACAACCTGCACCACTACAGCAAGCTCAAGCCTTGGATTGGCCAACAAAGCAATACGCGAGACAAATTCCCACATTTGTGGCACTGATACCCACCCAAATCTACTATGCACCACCAGTATAGCCTGTTCAAGCCCCTGCCCCTGCTCCGCCTGCTCCATTGGGACAAGTGTTTGCACAACCAACAAGGGCAAGCCAAAAATAATCGACCTCGTAACCAAGGCAACAATCAACCGTAGGGAGGTGGTCAACAACCAAATCCTCCCAACATTGTCACAGCAAATCAACTAGCACAAAATCCTCAGCAACCAAATGCACCAAGATGCAACGCTCCGTTGCAGACAAACCAACCATGCACACTATGGGAGGTCTACGAGCACTACACATTTGAGTGTCCCTTCATGGGTCACACTAAACAGGCCATTAGAATCGAGGTTCAACATGCCACCAATACAACAGACCAAGCCCAACCCAACCTGGCACCACAAGGACCTCCTCCTATGGTGCTCCAAAACCCATTACCAGTCCAAGGATTGGTGGCAACTACACCCCCTCCCCAACCCAATCCCAACGCTCTGGGAGCACCTCCCACGGTAGAAACAGGTGTCCACCACCTGCTAGCTATGACAACTGAAGAGGTCAATATACCAACTAGATGAAATCAGTATGGAGCCAACATTGAACCCGCTAACACATCAACGACATCAACGTCTAAAACAACCAATGCACCTCTTCAGTTACCCCCTTTTCCACCCCCCCCCATATGTCGTGTTGCCAACAACGCCATGACTAGAGCTGCTGTCAACTACAGCATAGTGGATGATTTGTCCCAAACACCTACCACCATGTCCACTCTTGAGGTACTCAAAAATTTCCCAACATAGCAGAAAGCCTTACTAGCCACCCTTGGGGACGTAGACCCCTATGACTCCAACTTGATCACATTCAACATGGAGAATGGAGAACCGCGAATGCCAACAACCATTGCCTTTCAAATCCTGGTGTCTATCTGGAATTTGGTCGTGCACCGGTGCATAGTGGATGAGGGGGCATCCACATGCATTATGTCTACCCTAGTTTGGGAGAAACTTGGATCCCCAATTCTAAAACCATCCTCCACAACTCTGTGAGCTTATGATGGCCATCCCACTAAAGCCCAAGGAATCCTCCTCCATGTCCCCATCACATTAGCTAAGAAGACAGTTCTGATTGACATAGAGGTTTTCAACACTCAATTGGACTATAACCTTCTCCTCGGAAGAAGTTATATGTATGCCATGAGATTTGTCGCATCAACTGTCTTCTGTCTCATGATGTTCCCCCACAAAGGGAAAATTGTGATAATTGACCAACTGACTTATCATGATCCGCAAGGGCTAACGACACTCACCAACGTTATCCCTACAATCAACACCATTGATCCGCAAGGGATGACCACACACTCCAATGTTATCCCTGCAGTCAACACCATGGTTGACAACATACCAGCCTCCCCATTATTGAATGTGGGCCTTGGGTTGTTTTTCGATACCACCATGACGGCTCCTTTCCCCTTAGTGTCACCACCACTGACACCAAACGAGACTGTAGACTTGTGCATGCTATCATCTAGCACCGCTACACCCAAACAAAAACTGCAAACACAACATCGTTCACAACTGCAACATCATCCATAGCCACAACCACAACCTCATCCCCATATACAACCTTGAGGGAGTTATTTGGGCTCTTCTCCAGTCCACAATTTCCTTCTTCTTTCCCCCTCCTGGTGTCATGAGCAAGCCAGTAATGGCCACCTTAAACTTACCCAACCTTACATTGGGAATTATTGTGTGGTATCTTGATCCACCAGCTCAACCACCAATGCCCCAGGTAGTCTTAACCCCCGTGCAACCCATTGCGATCGAGCCTTACCCTCCACCCAGCCCGTAAAAACCAACCACAACACCCGCACCCACACAGCCCCACCCAAAAGGGGCTAGGGGAAAGAATGCAAAAGGTATCACTGAACCTCAACAGATCCTGCCTTGCACCATCTGTGAAGAACAAGGCCATCCAACTTAGAATTGCCTTGAGATTCCTATAATCTGTGTGCATTTGGATGCCATGGATACAACTGAAAACCTCCCCATGGTTGAGATTCCAAGAACATGAACAGTGAGAAACAAGTCATTGAGAACAAACCATGCTTGCACCCTTTGTAGAATATATGGACACTATTCTCACCACTGCCAAGACTTGTCTAAGTTTTGAATGGCTTTAGCTAACCTTCATTAACATTCCCTTGAATCTAAGATCACCCTGATCGAAGAAGTTCACCCCCCACCTCCTTCTTTGGACACCATATCCATTTACATGATGTCTAGTTCTACCAACCCTATTGTCTCCACCACCAATGACGGTCCATCAAACCTGTCTCTTCGTTGCTTCCACAATTATGAAGATATACTTAAAGCCTTAACCTCCCTAGAATACCCATGGGACGACATGCAGCATCTCTCATTCTTCCTCCCAGAAGAACTTGTGTCGCAGTCAGACCAGTTTTCCGTGGAAACCAAATATTTCATTCATGGGAAATTCGATTGGTTCAAAAACCCCATTCTGGCACCAGACACCTTCGAAGAAGGGAACATGGCCAACATCTTACCAACCATCAAAATCAACATCTCAACCAATTCCGAGGTTGTTGAATAAATCATGTTGGGGGCATCCTGCTCCCCATAATAATTCGTTGCCTACAAATCTCTCTTCCAATAATTCTGTGACATATTTTCTTGGTCTTACACTGAAATTCCTGGGTTGGATCCATCCATCATGGAACAACACATCGACACATGGCCCAATGTGGCCCCCATACGCTAAAAGCAACAACCCATCCATCCTTCCAAAGAGGTCGTGGTCAAAGCCGAGATAGAGAAGCTCTGCACAGTCAGTTTCATTTACCCCATTACGTACACCACTTGGGCTTCTAATCCTATTCTTGTGAATAAAAAATAGGGTACCATCCGCATTTACATAGACTTCCATGATCTTTTTTAGCTAGAATATTTCACCTCCTACGGACAGCAAGGTGTTCCACTGGTCTGAATGGTTCAGATCCAGAACAGATAGAGGACAAATATTGAAGACTCTCCCTGGATGTTGTAGATATCTGGAATACAAGGCTTTGACAGTTCACCTATGTACCTGCAAAAAAGCTCAACACGAAATGAATCAAAGCAACCAGAATATGATCTAGTAATCTATGCTAGTGACTAAGGAATCTAGCGACATATATATGCGAAATCACAACAACAAAATCATATGTGGGACAAAAATAAACTTGCATTAGAAATATGAAGAAGTGTACGACCAAGCCTTAGTGTTGACATGCATCTCCATAAAACCAGCTCTTCATCCTTAAAAGCTCTGACTCTAGCTCTCTATGCTCTCTCCAAATGATCTTGGGCCAAGAATCAATCCAATAGCATAACAATACCTTCAATGTTCTCCCCTCAACCATGGCTATGAGCTCATATTTATAGGGCTTTAATGGATAGAGATGGTTGAGAAATTAGTGGGTGAGGTGGCCTCTAAGATCCTAGGATGAGGGATCTCGAGCTCAACCAACCCACAATAGTAGGGATAAGGCAGTACATGAGGCTTATCATCTAGAATCCTCGAGAAACTTCTCTTTTTCCCTTTTTACCCAGCGTACCGTGCTTCTCCTTCTATGACAGAGCGGTTCTGGTAATAACCGCCTATGGACCAAGGGAAATGGGTGGTGGCACCGCTTGTGGACAACTGATGAAAGGTGGTGCGAGCAAGGGTACCGCTCCTAGATAAAGGGGCATGCATGGTGCTGGGAATTTGTATGACATATTGATGAAAAACCATTTAGTTTCCACTCCAGAAGCGTGGATTCAGGGCAAGTAGGTATGTAAAATGTCTTATCACATGATGGTGACATGATTTTGGTATAACAGGATGCCCCCAAAAGCATGAGTCTTAGAGTGATATGATAAACAAGAGCTTTGAGAACAAGTCGTTGCCAGGAGATGAAAATGTCAGCTCGATCGAAGTATGCAGTTAAGTAGCCCTTTGTATTACATTAGTATGTTGACTCATAGACACAAGCAACCAAACTGATAGCTGGAGACCAATAAAAAGGCAGATCCATTAGTGGAATAAACAAGCATGGCTACTAGAATACAGCATAGATCCATGTGATAGAGGACTCAAACTTGGACATAGCTACCAGACATACAACATAGATCTATGTCATACATATGCAAATTTGAGCATAGCCACAACCATACAAATGTGGATCCATGCTAGATATACAAAACTCCATCGCAACTTGGGGAAAAATCAATGAGCGCTTTTAAACAAATGCCCAGGGTCTTCATCTTGTCTTCCACAAAGTATGATTCTATCCATGTGATTACAATGATCTGAAGTTGAACATGGTAGAAACCACTTGATTACCGGCCAATGATGTGAACCATTAACAAGTGCGAGGGAGATCACCATTAATGTCAATGATTCCGAAGGTA